>BJFM01000381.1:96162-111228 GCA_016586285.1 Arothron firmamentum
GATGTTGGATTGGAAAGCGGAGGCGAGAGGAAGGGATGTGAAGCAAAGACGGGTTGACCCAGTTAGGAGCGCTGCATCACCATAAATAAATAAATTAAAAGGAGCAGCGACGTCGAGACGCAGGACAGAGATCATAAAGTTTGAATGGGCATTAAACAGACTCCAAACTACGTATCGTTTCCCCTCCACATATATGACATAATCGAAATCTGCCTTTTCAGTCACATCTGTGGGAAAGTGACTGTTTTTGTCCTTATAAGGTTACTTACAGCCTCCAGTCAATCAACCACAAGAGGGCGCCGCATCCCTTGAGATGGCCTTTGCACAGATTCCCCAAACCTAATCAAGCTGAAGCGCTGAGAGGATTAAAAGGCTGGTCACGTAAACTATAGTCCATCAGATGAAAGCTATACAGGGATGACATAGAAACCTATATACTGATACGGACCCTGCTTGTTTGTACTTTAACACCTGGTTTCTGCCCGGAAACGAGTCAAATTTTAAATCTAAACAATCTGATCTTGTACTTTGAAGTTCTGACCTTGAACCTGACCAGTACCTATGGCCGTATCTGGACCAATATCGCTTTTGTACCATTCACTTCCTTTGTTTTGCAATAGTAAAGGCGTGAAATGTGCCCTACAAAAGGGGGGAAATGGACAGAGAGTGTGTTCTCTTATGACATTTTAGGACTGGAAGTCAGAAAAGGCAAGTGCAATGAGCGAGAGTGGCTGAGGATGGATGTAGGGCAATGTTTCTACTCCAGTGCCTCTGATGGGAAACATGATTTTTACAGACAGACTTATTATCCTTTCATTACACACATGAAGTCACTATGCTCCATGGGCTTTGTTCTCTTATACCTTCTCTGTTTGCATTTTAACCTTTTTCCCTCCCTGCTCACCATTTCTGCACCCTCAGGACCTGCAGAACAGAACATAGTGTGCGTGCACCCTTGGTATCCTGGCAACAGTAAGAGCTGTGTGGGAGAGTGCTCAGGTGTGTAAGCGAGGTAGGCTGGGTTACTGTACATAATTAATAACAAGGTCCAAGCCACCCCTGCTGCACTCCACCTCCAGAGTTCATGCAGGTTTTACTCCATCCATCAACTGCCACTAACCAGGTTCCAGGGCGCTGCTGCCTGGATTGAAAACGTTTTCATTTAAAATAAAAACACATTTTTAGTGGCAGTAATTTAAGCATAGAGGCTGGTCTCCAGGACAACATCTCCCCACTGGAGCCAGATACTTATACATAAATAATATTCACCGTCTAGAACGGTTTCCCACTTTTTGTCTTGTGACCCACTTCCTTCTGAAAGCTGGAGTCAGATCGTTTTAGAACAGCAGAAAGCGTCAGCTCTCACTGCAGAGCCACCTCCGCAAAAAAGAAAACAAGCTATATTTACAGAATTTTATTGAATTAAGTTGCAAACAATGACATCCAGATATACTGATACACAACTTTTACTGTGCGTGTATGTGCATTTGTGAGTGTGTGTGTGAGTGTATAAAGAGCAGTGAGACCACAGAAAGCAGAACATCCCGAGTGAGGGACCCCTCGATGGGTTAACAAGGCAGAGATTAGCGAGCAAGAGGGCACTGGGCGATTCTCTGGGCAGACACACACACACACACACACCAACCTCATAAAGGTGAGCAGACTCTTCTGGTACAGGGTGAGTGCCTATGCTCTCAGCAGCTTAGGGATCATTAAGGTCCTGTGAGTGTGGACTAGAAAGCAAGTTTGTTAAAAGATGATGTCTGAGTGGACACAGTGGGTGAGAAGCTTCGCCTCCTTCTTCTCCTTTGGTTATTAGAGCAGAGACGACCGATTCTCGTCACACACACACACACACACACACACTCTATACACACATATACACATCCACTCGCCCACTGAACCTCGTGTTATTGGTCTAAGGGAGCTGCTTGATTTTCATCTCCTGGACAGATTTTTCTCTTTTATGTTCATTTTCCACGACACTGGAGGCAGGAGCAGAACAAAACAAAAGCTTAAATACCCTCCGTGAGGGGCATAGTCAGTCAGTTCACAGAAACCCACCTGCGCCAACACACAAGGATGTTGCCCCCTTGACCCGACTAGACGTCAAGACAACAGTATGCGAATTTTGGTAAATTTAACAATATACAATTTCCCGTTTGATTCACCATGCAAAGAAATGCTCGTCTTCTGAATGTGTTTATGTGTTGGAGGTTGCGTGACATTTATTAAGCGTACCCTACATCCAGAATAATAATTTACATAAAAGGACAATAATTATCGTAATAGGGCTGGACAGATGTAGGGGGAAGGGGGGGTGGGGTGGGGGGGAAGAAGCGCCATGGTCAGCTATGGATTCAAGTGCGAAGAGTGAGGGGGCGGGGCTGGTCAAAAGGACGGGAGAAAGACGGCTCTGGGACAGCGGGGACTGCGGGATGTTTTTGGATTTGGGGCAGAGGAGCAGGTCGGGTGAGGAGACGGGGGAAGGCGGTCTCAGCGGCACTCCCAGACTTTGACTGTTTGGTCGACGCTGCCCGTCACAACATAGGGAGCAGACCTGTGGAAATCTGGAAGAGACACGAACGTTGGCTCAGAGAAGCATCACAGAGTGAAGTGGAGATTACCTCAATTATTTAGACAGCTGGGAAAGTAACAACAGGGCGTTTGAGACTAGGCTGAAGATCTAGGATTTTACAGGTGCATGCAGGAGGTGCAGCAGGAATTAGTGTCTCACCCAGAGAAGTAACAAAGTGTTCATGGGCACACAGGGTCTTCATGCAGCGCTTGTTCTTGTAGTCCCAGATCCTAAGTGTCTTATCATCGGCGCAGCTTACTATGAACCGTCCTCCTGGATGAAACAATACACCGCGCACCCAGTTGTCATGTCCCACCTGAGGAAACACAGCTGGTTACTGATCAGCACCCTCATCACTAGACGGGTAATAATCAAACTCTTTCCTCACCAGAGTCATGAGGCAGATGCCAATGCTCACATCCCACAGTTTAATTGTTTTATCTCTGGATCCAGACAAAAGGAAGGGACCAGGTTTTCCACTTTTCTTGCTCTGCAATAGAGGTGGAGAAAAATGTAAGAAACATCGACAGGCGGTATAAAAGCCACTGCACCAGCCAGTCAGTTCCAAGCACCTCTGAGCCTGTGGCTTCCAGGATGGTGGGGTGAGCATTCTCAGGGGCCCAGGCGATACACTCCACCACATGTTCGTGCTCCCGCAACTCAGCTTTGCACTCCTTGGAGGCCACCACCCAGACACGCACTGTCTGGTCGTTAGAGCAGCTGGCGATCAACGAGCCGTCCTGGTTGGGACGCACCATTCTGACCCACTCCCTGTGGCCTGTGAATGTCTTCACACAGTACCTGAAAATGGGACACCGTCGGCTCCAGTAGCTGCTTCACGGATGAAAATGAAAGCCCCCCCTCTCATGTCTTACCCAGTAGCGACCTCCCACATCTTCATGGTCTTGTCTCTTGAGGCAGACACTATGTGGTCGCCATTTGGCATGATGGCTACAGAAGAAACATTGTGGTCGTGGCCTGGAAACACAAACAAGGACTGATTCTGCAGCTGCTGGAAGTTCGCTTCAACAGTCCAAGCATCTAAGCGTAGTTGTTGCTATTGGACATCAGTTCCTACCATGCATTGTTCTGATGCACTCAAAGCCCTGAAAGTCCCACAGCTTGATGCTCATATCAGCTGAACACGAAGCCAACAGCTTTCCTGTCTGGTCAAAAGAGATGTCTTGTACAGAGTCTGTGTGACCCTTCAGGGTTCGCTCAAAGTCCCCTGCCTCATAGTCCCACACCTAGGGTCAGAAGTGGACAGCAACAGTCAAGGAACTGAGACACTCACTCTCACAAATATACTAGGAAAGATGGAGACAAAAATAATTCAAGAAGCTAAGCTATTGGTTGACATAATGTCAACCAATCAAATGCATGAATCAAACCTCAAATTTGAAAGAAACAGTGAGTTGATGTGGGTGAGCTACATTTAATTCTGGACAATTAGGTCTGTTGAAGGTTGATAATCTTACAGCTACAACTTAACTACAGAAATCTACTTAAAAATGAGTATGTTTTCCAAGGTGCTATGCCCTGGGTGTGTTGCCTTTGACAGCATCAGCATCAGAGCATCTCCACATGAATGAGCAGTGACAAAGCAGAAACAGAGCGAGAGCAGGAAGGTGCAGGCAGGGTCGGGGAAGCACACTGCAGGATTTAAGACCACAATACGGATTTCAGTTAAAATTTCTATGTTTCATGATTTTGCTGCAATTAGATTACAATCATTGCTGTCAAAATAAATGCATTCATGCATTTTATCATTATTTTTGACCCAATTAATGAATTTGCAGTCCAACCATGCTGCTGCCACCTAAATGTAATGTCACAGCTTCAAACACAGCCTTTTGCACGTTTTCATTGCAGCCATTCATAAAATTTAAAGTGATGCGTCCTACTGCCGCCAGGTGTCACTGTATCCACCAGCAAACATGCAGAAGCTGGATCAAAGCGCCAAAAGCCTCAAAGATCCCCTCGTCCATCATTAGTGACACTGCTGCATGTGGTGCAGCTTCTACAGCGACATCCCTCTTCCTGGGTGCTGGTTTTACATCCTCTTTGCTTTATGCATTTCCATCTACAGTTGGAAGTTGCTTTATTCGGATTGACACTTTCGCATTTAGAGTTGTGTGTCATGTGTTCATAATACTTCCCTTAGTGCTGAAAAGTGGTTCTGGAGATCAGATTAGCCCTGAGTGTAATATCAAACCCAGGGTGTGACTGCAAACACATCACAAAAAAATTTCATACATGGTGTAGAGGAGCTAACATACCTTAATAGTGGCGTCCTCGGAGGCTGTGACCATGACAGAGAAGACAGGATGGAATATCACGCGTGTCACAGGAGCACGGTGCCCACTCAGAGCATATCTTTCTGGAGGTCGAGGGATCCACTCCTTGGGGTCCCTTTTCTGGCCCACAGGACCTCCGTGTGTCATTTCCTCTTTTGCTTCGTTCAACTTTGACTCCAGCTCCATAACCTGAGGCACAGGAGAAGAAAAGCAGCGGTTTCACATCACTGCTAAAGGAGTTCTGCAGTAGGTCTGGCTGAGGGGGGCTTTCTCCACCATCAGAGGCCCCCAAACCCTTCACCACTTGTACATACACCTGAGGCCTCTAATCACCTGTTGATAACCCTAGTGCCTTAAAGATCAAGTTCACAACAGCTGGCTGCACGAGCAGCCTGCCGAGCATGTGTCTAGATATCCTTACCTTTTTCTGTAATCTGATGACCGAAGTCCATTTCTTTTCCAATAACCCCGCATACTTTTTATCTACCTCTTCATTCTATAGTTGGAGAAAGAGACAGGCAATAAGAAACACTCAACACTCCTTTTCGCAAACAATTTTCTGTCCTTACCATGTCTAACTCTGCCTCTTTTTTGAAGGTGGAATAGGCCTCCTCATACCCATTGGAACGAAGATAGTCGGCTATAGCTCGGTTTCTGGAGCAAAGAGAAATTCGGTTCATTTATTTAAGCAGCAACCTCTCAGAAAGACAAAAGAATTACTTTCACAGAAGCTCTTATTCCGGTCCTGATAAAAACTGAGCAGACCACACATGGCTTCAGGGAGAAGGTTCCAGTTTTTATGCTACTGTGAAAAGGAGCAATTCACCATTGGCAAAGCAACCGTGAACCCGTTCACATGAGAACACTGGCAATCATTTCATCAGCAAGGGGTCAACATCAGGGTTCAACCTGCCCTTTCATCCAAGGGGAGGTTGGCTTTTAGTTTTTCTCACTGATGAATGATTGCTGCACAAACACGAAGCTTCAAGCTTGTTTGTGCTTTCTGCTTAACCAGGTATCATCACTGTGCAGCCATCATATTACGCTCCTCCTCCTCCCCCTCATTTCTTTGCTGTCATGTGGGTTATGAAATATTCACTAAGTAGCCATCAAGCGAAGCGACTAGATGCACATGGTACATCTCTGCACATCTCAGCGATTGTCGTTAAGGAGCACACTTTCTCCCAACAGCGATGAACCTCCACATGACAATTTTAGCAGGACAGAAAGTGACCACTTGCTTTTCTCTCTCTCTCTCTCTGCATGTCTGCTCATGTTTGCATCCGTAATGACCCTGCACACCCACATATTTGCATCCAGGCACTCACAGTTCGTCTCTCTGTCGTTGCGACAGCACCATGGCAGCTGCTGCTTTCTCCCTGATGGGGAGATGAGGGCGATGCGCTTGGGAAGTCTGTCAGGAACGCGAATGCCGGTGAGCTGGAAGATTTCTCAGTGGTGTTCTTCCTTTGGAGAATCAAAGGCGGAAAGCTGGGTGCCAAAGAGAAGGAGGGAAAATGGAGATGGTGCTTTCAGTAGGCGGCTTGTACGAGGATCCACAAGTGTTTGCTGGGCCAAAACTTCCTCACTGATCAAATCCGCCCATCATCTAAAGAGAAGAAAACAGACATTGAATGAAAAAAATAGACTATCAACAAATTTGTTCAATAGGACTAGAACTATATAGAATCACTGAAGCATTTATCTCAATTAAAGTAAGTTTTGCAGGTGGTTTGGCATCCTCGTGACTATTCCAGAAGGAAAACAGTCTAAAAGCACATGTAGGCAACTGAAAACAAACATTCAGGGATTGTAGAGCTAATAAAAAGTGTTCTCTTCCTCGGCTTTACCCGCGCTGGCACCTGAGGCCACAACAGCACTAAGCTGCTTAGCGGCCAGACCAGACGACCTATAGCCTGTGCGTGCAATGTCTGCTCCTGAGTGATAAAGGCCACAAGTCCTGAGTACAGATGACAGTGCACCGTAAAGAAGAGCCTGGATGCAGCTAACGCGATTAACTCCAGACACTGAGAGGACCTTCATGCCAAGCCGCCCTGGCGTTTGTTACTGCCTGCTTCGCCGTCTGTTGCGTGTGGCCGACCGATTCAAGAAAATAATCTACATTTTTCTTTACATTTGCCTTTAGGAAAAGTACAGCAAAAGAGAAAAGAATGAATTCCCATAGGTGCCTCAGAAAGGACTCTCTTCTTTGATAGCATGATAAATTGCTCTGACGTGACAGAACTAGTGATTTATGTTGAGCAGCACGCTCAGCACTGTGCAAAAATAGCCTTTTGGTAAAACTAACCAACCTCAACACTCTTATGCAACCAGAAGGACTTTCTACTGCATCTTTAGGCCCTTACATCACCAGAAGCAGAACTGCAGCTGAATTAGAAAACTTTCCTGTATTTTGTTATATATTTTAGGAAACAGAAATGACAGTATCAGATAATATGACAGTGTGCAGAAGTTTTATGAATGATCTAGAGTAAGTGCTGACCAGAGGGAACTTGGCTAATCATAAATCAATCCAGACCGTTCAAAGTCCTGTCCACTGTTACCTATACACTTATCAAAGTTTTGAAAAATGAAACGTAATGGCTTTGACATCTTCAGCCTCAGGTATATTTGCAATGACTGGCGTTATATGTGGCTTCAATGGGAGAAAACAGATAAAGGAATAAAATGTATCACAGAACACCGTTCATTTGTAACCAGTGAAAAATAATTTCCCCCACAGGTCAACACACACTGAGAGGCAGATTATACTGGCCCTGGCACTGACAAGGTGACCCAACATCTTGAAACATTTACAAGCATCCTGATGGGAAAAATAAATAGTTAGGTGATAACATGGTGGTGTAATGAGTATTAGAGGATAATAATTTAGTTAGAATTAGACAGTTACAGACACCATAAATTCAAAACAAGTGAGAGAAATCTAACACATATATTAGTTTGTGTAGTGTGCAAGATTTAGTGTGACCTCTTGTGAAGTTATTTATTGAATTAAAAATCATTTAGGAGTAGCACAGTTGGCTAGGAAGCAGATATAATTTGTGATTTATTATGATGGAAAAGCTGTTGCAAAAAATCTTTAGGCTAATTAATATTATTAAAAAAAACACACTACACATGTCAACAAAGCAGGCACAATACGCCATGACTTGGTAGTGAAAAAATATTTTTAAAATTCTATTCAAATTTTCAGGTTATGCATATTTACCCATCCGATGGGCAGGGCACTAATAATTCAAGTATAACAGAGCTCAAGTGAAAAATGGCTTAGAATTGTACAATATATAATTAAAATATTTATGTATGTGTCTGTTAGACTATACTTTGATTTGTGATTATTTGTAGTAGCTATAATTTACCAGTTACTTAATTTTAATACACAAATTGGCAAATTAAAGAGCCCTCAATTGAAAATGCACAGTGATCTATGATTGGTTTAACGTCAGATTTATCGACCCTTTAATGTCTCCACCCTAGCTTGGTTGTGACTCCACAAAACGGAGTAGCGTGACGACAATTGCGGTGTCGATGCATTCAATCGGTCAAAATCAGATGTTTATACTGGCTCTCCTCGTTTAAAACTGATAATCATCTGAAAATATCGCATGGGTGACGCCTCTTCTAGATTCGATGCCCACAAGGGCAAAGTTGCAGCAATGGCTCAGCAACGCCCTTTCTAGCTAACATTAGCCTAGCACGAAAACAGACAGCACCCGAACCAGACAATTACCACACAGTCTACATTTTCACAGACACATATTAGGAAAACAGAAAGGAGGGCGTTGTAATATGCTATTAAGTGTGAAAGACATGTGTCACCCGATTAAAATAAATGTCAAGTACGTCTTTAAATAGTAAAGAAAGATACGTGTAATGTTATCTTAAGTTTGATGAAAGAGAATGTCGGGAGTGGCAAAACACCATTGTTCTGATTAAGGTAACATTTTACATAGTGCAGTGGAGGAATTAAAATGATGAATCTTATGGCCAAATCAAAAAACAATTATCAGCTGGAGGAAATATGGCAGCAACCTGACAGCATCTAGGTTAGCATAGCTTCTTAACGTACCACGTTAGCTCATTAGCAGAACCTCTACATACACGGCTAGCATTAGCCAAATGTTTAGGCTAGCTCCACAAGTGCCCCTTTCTAAATAAGAAATTGACCGGGCAGCGGATACGTCGTTGTAATTAGTCAAACAGTAGAGCTAGATGAGTAAGAATAACTGCTAGTTTTTGTTTTAGCGCAGTCAACACCAACTTTGCACCTTAGCTTAGCTTCGGGCCTTTCCGCCATTTTGAGATCGGAACGGGAAAGCGCAGACACTGCAGGTAATTCGTCGTCAAAAATAACAAGTCTTTCGAAGTGCCCAAACACAAACACACGCGTGCGTAGAACACTTACTCACCTTTTTTAGGAAAGATCATTTTTATATCCAGACGAACGTTTAAACATGCGATTACAGAGCCTGACTTTGGTATGATATTGTGACTTTTCGCATCACCCGGCACGGTCGGTCAAGATTTTTTTTCTCCTCTTTGGTACCTCCGCATTTGCCCGGCCCCAGCTAACGGTCGCAATCTGTCGGCGGCGCGCTCGCAGACGAGAGCGAGGACGTACGGCGCGCAGGCTCGCGTCAATAAAGTGACAGCGCACACGTCATCGTAATTATCACGGCGACAAGTTGCTAAATAATCTCGTTATGAGGCAGTGGTGTTATCAGCGAGATTATAATCAGCAGTAGAATATTAAAGTCATGTCATTTAAAGACAAGCCAAGTGGTTTTTGTTTTGTTTTTTTAGCGTGAGAAATAATTTAAGAGAGAAAATCATAAGCGAAGCTAATAGACACCAATTGGGCGCCTAGTGGCTCCTTGTTTTCTTGTTATGAATGAAATTGGGAGATTTGCTAATAAATATCAAGATGTTATACAAAAATTCGCTTATAGTTGTGTCATGCTCTGAAGGTTTGTGGCACAGTTGCGACACCCAGTGGACAAATTGCAAACTGTAATGAGCCTCTATTTTCTAAGAATAAGTAATAAACAGTGTTTGTGTGAGACTTATTTAATTTCCAGGGTTTCTGGGTAAATGTTATATTTAACTTTAATGTTGCATTCTGCAGACATAACAATCACCATATTTTTTTGACAGAGTCTGTGTCTGGAGGTCACTTAAATTGTGCAGCAGTCCCCAGGTTTGCAAGTTCTCGGATACTAAAGAGAACAAAGCACATGCACATTCAGAACAATTATTAGAAAATTAACTTACACTCTAAAAATCACATTAGTGATTATATTGCCCTTCACTTTAATTGAACTATTCCAAGTGCCACGTTGAGTTGCTGCAGGATCATCAGGTGGCTGGATGTGGAAAACTGAAAAAATAAACAGGGTTTAGAAACATGCCAGAAATTCATACATGTACTATTCGTATTCTTGCTTTCACAAGAGTGTGCATACCTTTGTCATTGGAGTCAGATCTGTGGTGCTGACATGCTCGGTGCCCTTTTGCAGGCTCACAGCTGACTGCGTGAGGCTTTTCAGGTACTCTGAGCTTTCCCGTGTAGTTTTGCTCTCCTTTCCTGCCTTCACACATGAAAGAGAGGAATGTTACCAGCCAAGAGCACAAAAATAAAGCAGGAATTACAGAGATAAAATTTTTACATCATACCTGATTGTGAAATATTGAATATGCCTCTTTTTCATGCTGTAGTGCTGACTGCAAATCTCCTTTACTCTCATACACAGTAGCGAGGAGATGATGACTGAAAAGAAAAAAGATGGATAAGCAGGCAGAAGGAACATCTCAGAAGTAAGCTCTTTTAATTTACTTTTACAACAAAGATGATGGCACACTCTCTCACCAGTGTGCATACTGTAAGGAAGTGGGGCCGTGGTATTTCGAGGTTAAATTGAAAGCACTCTTCAGGAACGTCAGCGACAGCTCATGCTCCATGAGTCCGTGAAGAACGAGGCCCAGCGCACTCTGAGGCAGAGGAAAGCAAGGACATCAACAAAGGGTCATTTTGAAATGTCACATCTTGGAGCACGTTGTCAGCTTTAGATTCTGGATCAAAAGTCTCACTTACGTCCAGTGCTATGATTTGTGGGTGGTCTTCTCCACTCACGATCAGGGTGAGATATCTGGCCCGATACAGCAGCTGTAGGGCTGTGGAGCGGCGGCCTCCAGCAAAGTAGTACAGAGCCAGGTGAGTCTGAAGCACAGAACACATCTGTCTGAAGAGACTTGATGGATTCATGGAGATATCTTCTGTCTGTGGATCAGCACAAAGACTCACGTAGTCTTGTATTGTCTGCGGATGGTCTGTTCCTTGCAGGCGCTCGCTGCTCATTACAGCCTTCTGCTGATGGGCCAGAGCCTGGGAGACACGGGAGAATTCAAGAACCAGAAATCTGCCAGGATTCACTGATTTAGCGTGCCATCCAGTGAAAAACCACCAAAGGTCGACCCAAGACTGGACTTACATCTGGGTATTCCCCCATGAGGTAGCTGAGTCGTCCCAGGAGACGCAGACACATGCAAGCGTCCTCGTGCAGGATCCCACACACTCTGACAAACAGAGCCAGAGCCTGGCTGATCAATTCATAACCATCTTTCAGAAGCCCTGAATAAATACAAAATACTGCAGATAAACAACTTTCAAATAAGCAGCATGTGATACTGTTTATTATGTGAATCCAGGCCGTTTAACGCTACTTATGCAGACCACAGCACCGTACAGACTGCACAGAGACCCTCAGCTGTATTTGTTTCTCACCCTGGCGAATTAGAACCCGTGCTCGTTGCACCAGCCCAGTGGCATCTGTTCCTGAAAATATGAGATGTTTGACCACAGGGAACATGTTGATGACGTCTTCCTCACAGAAGGTCGGCCTGTGTCGGGAGTCAAACGCGTATTCCCTCAGCTGTACCTGAAGATGGAGGAGAAGTGCCTTAAACACCAGTTTCATTCAGAATAATCTTTATATTTCATATTTAACATGATGATAACATGCTTGATGTCTGACCTGGATGCCTGTTTTGATAGCGATCTCTCTCAGTAGGGAGGTCCTCTGAAGGCCATGTCTCTCTATGATCTCATCTATACTTTCACTGAAGACAAAGGATGACTGTAACATCCTACACACACACCCCCAAACACCCCCACCGTACACACCTGTTTATCGTGTAGTGGAAATAATCTCTGGCTTCACTCCTGATCCTGTTCCAAAGCTCGGTGGGGGTCAGCCTGCTCCACATGTTGTCCTTCAGCGAGGCTGCTCGACCCCTGTGGCTCCGGCGGCGGCGGCTCCTGCGTCGAGATGCCAGCTCATCCGAGCAGGAGTCAAGGAAACAAGGAGAAGAGCTGAGGAAGCAGTTTAGGAAATGACTGACAGCAGCGGAGAGGGCTGCAGGATCCACACCCTGTTGGAAGAATCATGTCATAAAAGTCACACGAAACTATTAATCTTCATTTATCTTGAGTCTGTTTGCACATTTTACCTGGAGAAAGATCCGGAAAATGTGCTTCGCACTCCGGATGATGATCTCACTGAGAGAAATCCTCTGTGAGAAAGAGCCCAAAGGAAATCCTGTAAATATAAAAACAACCTCTCGGTCTTGAGTCACAGCTGTAACAACCTGTATGTGGCTGAGCCGTCCCTTCTCCTCCACCCGCTCCAGCTCCATCAGCAGGGTGCCCAGGTACCGGACATTCAAGCCTCGCCCGTGCAGCGCCGCAGTCAGGGTTAGCCCATCCATCGGGACTGCCGTGTGGTCCAGAAAGTCCTTCAGCTACCACCAGGACAAGCATGTGAGCTGCATCAAGATAGACCCCATCTTTATCATCCTGCACTCTTTCAAGAAGATCCTCACCACAGCTGGAATCTGATGAGACAGCAGAAAAGCCGCCACGTCCCACAGCAGCAGCCTTTGTTTGTCAACCCGGGCAACACACTCAGAGGGGAACCGAACACCTGCAGCATAAATAAAACAAATGAAAACTTCTACCACGGTTGAGAAAGAGGAATCAGAAAATGAGGATTTTAAACACATTTAAATGTAAATGAGTCACCACCCAGATGCAGGGAAAGTTAATCAGTATTATTAATGTATAATAGGTGAAAGCATGATTAAAGTATGGTTATTACCTGTAGAACAAACATCTGAATTGAAGCGAATGTCAAAGCAGGATTCACTCAAAGACCCGACAGCTTTACAAGCGTCCTGAATTACATTTGTTCTGTGAAATTCTGCAAAAGTGAAATGAGAATGCCTTATTAGTGAAGGAACAATAAAAATCAGTCAATATATTCTTCTCCACATCCCTGGACAAGCATCAATAGACAATATGCGTATTTTTGGCAGTGAATATGTTAGAAAGCTGTGGTTCTTGATCTGATAACACAGCACAGTCAATCTACCGATGACAATGCAATGGTTTTCACCCATTTCAGCAGCATCTGCAGCTGCATTTCCCGTCCTCTGCACGTCACTCTTCTCTTGATGTCGTTCCTCCAGTTGTTCAAGACCCTGAGACACCGTCTTCACATAAAGTTCAAACCTACAACAGAGAACACAAACATATGGACAGATTAGAAATATATATCAAGTAGGAGTATACTCTATGTACAACATATATTCCTGATTTATTGCTTCTAGTGCTTATTGTCTATTTACCCTTCAGTGCATAAAAAAAAATATGTTCTACTGCTGGCTTTATAGAAAACCAAACCTCCTCCTCCTCCTCCTCCTCCTCCTCCTCCTCCTCCTCCTCACCTGTGCTGGATGAAGGCCTCCATCAGCTCTGGTCTCAGGCTGGCCAGGCCGTGAGGATGACGCCTTGGATAACCATATTTTCTACATTCCTCTGGAACGTCCCTAGCAACCTTGGTGTCTGAGAGCTGGAAGTTGAGATCTGGTGGAAAAGTCCGGAGAAAATCCAAGACGTAGGGTCTGCTGTCGTTACCCAGGATGCCTTTGGTCTCAATGCCAGCGCATAGCTCAACTTGCATGTTGTTGTGGTCAAGCACCTGGTGGCGTTCAATTCTCAGAGGTTTGCATGTCTTTTCCAAAAGCTCCAGAAACCTGCAACATTAGTGAGAAAATGAAAGCTTGCCTGTTTGCATGTCTAAACGCGTGCCAAACATTTAATAGTTCATTACCTTGGATGTGTAAAGACAGTTTTTCCATAGTCATTGGAGCCATAAACTACAGTCTGCTCCTGATGTTTCTCCAGTATACCAGGAACTATTGTCTGAGCAATGACACGGATGCCGCGATAATCCACCACAGCTGTTCCGAGTGTATATAACCCTTCTACATCCACATCTGCATATGCCTGTGACATGAGACAATTCAGTTTATATAAGAGTGGAAATTAAAAAGCAAGGAAAGATTTATATTCGCATAAACGTTTAGTTCTGATACTGCATTACGTTAGATGGCACACGTTAGAGTGCGGGTCTGCATCTCATCTACCTGTGCTCCCCTCAGGTCACAGAGTGCAGCAGCGTGAGCAGCACTGTTGCCCCCGAGTGGCTGGTAGTGATCAGACATGTCAAACCCCAGGCTGAAGAACAGGTTGTTCCAGAGGAACATCTGCATATGAGGCGGCTCCGCAGGGTTCAGCGGCATGATGTTACCATCAATAACAGCTACTGCCCCTCGTGTTGCAGCTCCAACAAAGTCACTGTTGGTCTGTTACAGTATTATGGACAAAAGACAAAAGTCTTTAGAAGTGTTGGCTGGCATTTGCACATTTCTTTATGGTCTCACCTTAAATATCTTCATCTCCCTGTGCAAGCGCTCCTGAAAGGAGTGCCTGGAGAGTTCCCTGCAGGCCTGCAGCTCCTCATTCCAGTCCCGACTCTATAGTATCAGCACCACAGCTAGCGTCACTACTTAGCCTCTGATGCACTCTGAAACATCAGTGTCTGTCTGGATGTTCCAAATATTCTGCAATTGTTTTTAAATTTTGTGCCCACAACCTGGCCAGCTGGGTATTCTTCCTGGCCCACAGGGCTGACGTGCATTTCCTCAGCTCGCACACAATCACGGGTGTAGTCTCCCTCTGGGGCAATCCAAGTAAACATCTGGAAAGGTGTCGCAGTCCGCTCATAAAGGTGCTGCAGAACTCTATTTCAGCAAGCGACAAGATATATATAT
>BJFM01000381.1:126968-185056 GCA_016586285.1 Arothron firmamentum
TTGTGTGTGTGTGTGTGTGTGTGTGTGTGTGTGTGTGTGTGTGTGTGTGTGTGTGTGTGTGTGTGTGTGTGTGTGTGTGTGTTTTCAGGAGCTATTACAGGTCACACAGTGCGCTGCCCATGGCATGGCGCCTGTTTCAATGCCCACACTGGGGATCTTGAGGAGTATCCCGGCATTGATAGTTTACCATGTCATAAGGTACAGGAAGGCAGAATTTTGCTTTTATGCACAATTGTTGCCTTTTCAACTGGATTTTTTCCTCCTTCTGTAGGTCAGAATTCACAACAGTAAAGTGTATGTTTCAGTAAACAAAAAGGTCAGTTGGTCCACCCTCACACCCAACACAACAAGGTGCATAATTCTGCCTTTTTTCTATATGAAGGTCTGTTCTATGCTTGATCCAGACTCTCAGGCAAGAAAAGAGAATTAAATCCATGGGAGCTGCAGTGCCAGGGTTTACACACACTGTTGTGCTGCTAGGAGGAGGTAAGTGTGTGTGTGTGTGTGTGTGAGAGAGAGAGAGAGTGGTTGTATATTTGAGTGAGGACATTTTGGCTCTTTGAGTTAGGACTCTTGGTTTTGGGGTTGGAATCGGGTCCGGGTTGAGTGAGGGTTGGAGTACGGGTCGTCTGAGTTCATTTGCTAATAACGCGAGGCTTCTGTGTAAGTGCAGGAGCTGCGTCTCTGATCTGCGCTGAAGTTCTGCGCCAGGAAAACTTTCCCGGGAGGATCATCATGGCCACCAGAGATGAACTTCTGCCTTATGACAAAACACGGCTAAGCAAGGTTTGACAGTGTAAAAAGCATCCATTTAAATAACGGGAAGAAAAAGGTATTTTTTTCACTATTTTGGCACTTTAAACTGAATCTAATCTGCAGGTAATGAATGTGGAGAGTGAGAGTATTCTGCTGAGGAGGATGGAGTTTTTCCTGCAGTATGACATTGAGGTGTGGCTCAGGAAAGAAGTGAGTTTCTTGCTCTTTTACCTGTGTGCTCACCTCCAACGTTTGGATGAAGTGCTTCTCTGGATCTGTGCTTCTGTGTTGGCAGGCGCTGTCAGTGAACACAGATGAGAAGACCGTCACATTTGATGATGGTTCAGTCCAGAGTTACGATCAGCTTTTCATCGCCACAGGCTCCAGGTACAGACATTTAGAATTTAGATTAGATTTTTTCATCCAGATTCTTATTCATTCTTTCTAATCTGTTATTTGTGGATCCTTTTTTGAGGTGACTTTGAGAGAATGATCATTATGGTCCAGCTCCCAACCAAGGCCTCTTAGAAACTCTCCAGAGTTGTTAATGGAGGACTGGCTGAATAGAATTTTTAAAAAGTTTACCTTTTTAACTATATGAACAAATCACAGATATTATAGAGGGCGTTACACTATTATCCTGTAATAACAAAGTCATAATTTGTATTTTAGAGCAAAGAGTCTGAATGTTCCTGGAATGAACCTGGACAATGTCAAGATGCTGGAGACGCCTGAGGACGCTCGACAAATCCACGAAGCCTGCATGGGCTCCAAAGTCGTCCTCGTTGGAACCTCTTTTGTTGGTACTGTTGTTTCTGTGCAACATTTACACTTTCACCCCCCCCAAAAAAATTACATTGTCATAATTTTCATATTTATTGAGCATTTAATTATGTAAAAATGCAGACAAATGATCAAAAAGTATAATTTATTGTAATGAGTTAATAAAAAAAAAATAAAAACAAGAAAACTCCAGCACACACAGTAAACTTGTACATTTCCTGACTTTTCCTTTGGCATCTTTTTCACCACCTTTTCTCAGGGATGGAAATTGCATCTTATTTGATAGACAAAGCTTCCAGTATCACTGTGATCGGCAGCAGCGAGATGCCGTACCAGAACACACTGGGTCCTGAAATTGGAAGGGTCACGATGATGGTGAGACAGAGAACCAGAGCGAGTAACGTTACCGAACCAGTTTTCAACGTTGGTGCTTCTGCAGATGCTGGCTGAGAAAAATGTGAAATTCTACATGAACGACGGTGTGATGGAGGTCAGAGGGCAGGACGGAAAGGTGAAGGAGGTGGTGCTTAAAAGTGCAAGAGTTCTCCCTGCAGACGTTTTCATCGTCGGCATTGGTGAGTTCACCCTCCAGCTCTCAACCATCACATCTACCTCCTGTTTGAACAGTACTCAGATATTTCCAGCAAAGTCAGCCTTTTGGAGGTTTTCTCCATTTACACCCAACCTATTCACGGAGCACTGACGGCCAGTATTATTCCAGCTTTCTTGTGCCTGTGTGTAAGGTGCTCAAGCTACCGATAGAGATTCCGAGCCCTCACCTACACCCGATTTTAAAACGTCATGCTATTTTATGGATTGCTACTCAAAAGGCAGCTTTTTTATTTTATACTTTCATAGATTGTGTCTGCTTCTATCACTAGGTGTCAAACCAAACTCAGAGTTTCTGCGTGACAGCAGAATACAGCTGGACTCCAGAAACTTTGTGATAGTGGACAAGGTTAGCTGGCCATCTTCAATTTTATGGAGATTCAGGTTCCACAGACCCAACTGTCTTATAGTAAAAAAAAGAAACATTGTGGAGATAATAAAAGAGTCTGAACACATCTGATCTGTGCTGTGAATTATCTTTACATTATTAACAGTTCCCTCCATCACTCATCATTTGTCTGTTATCTCCCACCCACAGTATATGCGCACCAACATACCCGGGGTGTTCTGCGGAGGCGACGTAGCCACATTTCCTCTCACGATGGCCAAAAACCGGCCAGTCAACATCGGGCACTGGCAGATGGCACAAGCTCATGGTAGGGTAGTGAAGTAAAGCAAGCTGCCATCATTACTGAGCTGATGTCTGCAAAACTGTGTCCAAAATTCTTAATATATTTGCATTCTAGTAAGAAATTTCACTTTACAGGAAGGATAGCAGCACTGAACATGCTGGAGAAACCAACCGAACTGAACTCAGTTCCTTTTTACTGGACCGTCCTACTGGGTAAAACCATCAGATATACAGGTGGGAACACACGTGCACAGACAGACAGACACACGCACACACACACACACACACACACACACACACACACACACACACACACACACACACACACACACACACACACACACACACACGCACGCACGCACACACACAAACACACACACAAAGTTTGCAGATTGTCTTTTTTGTTGTTAAACCAGTTTAAACCTTTAAGCCAAGTGATGCTCCTATATTACTGCGTTCTTTCTGCTGTGTTTTTGCTTCTATTTTCTGCTACTTGTGGACCAATTTGAAATGAATTTGTCAAACAAATCCACAAACTCTGAACAAATAGTGTAGAATTCTGTCACCTAGTTCAGCCCACCACTAGAGGGCGAAATTAGCTCTAATGCCTCCTTTTGTGGTACTGCCATGGTGGCTTATTTGTCTGTGAATGTAACCCATGTTTTATGTGTTCAGGATATGGGGAAGGATACACACAGATTGTTGTGAAAGGAAAGCTAGAGGACAAGAAGTTCCTGGTGTTGTACATCAAGTAAGTTGAGATGCGCTTGCAAGCAATGCCTATGCATTTAGATGAAGTGGTTATGTTTTAACCTATAGGGATGATGCAGTGGTAGCAGCAGTGAGCCTAAACTACGACCCAGCAGTGTCAGCAGTAGCTCAAAGGCTCATCGCTGGAAAAGTCATTACGAAGGAAGAGGCCCAGTATGTAACACCTGTTTATATGCTTTGTATCTTTAAGTAAATACAGACTATATTAACTAAGGAGAATTCTTCAGCACTTAAATTTGGGACAAACATGAAATAAAGTCCAGAGTCCTCTGTGTGACTTATTTTTTCCTTTACTCAAGCACAAGTCTAACACACCTGGTTATTACAAATGTCACTTAAATGTAAATACTTTGTTTTATTTCTTGACAGATCTGATGAACTGGATTGGCTGCAGTTGTCCTGATCACGGCCGTAATTCCACTTTTGTAGCCTCAGCACCATGAAAATGTCAATTCAGAGGAGCCAAACGATACCAAAGGAGAGAATCCAGGAGCTGTGTTGAAGTATTGGATTTCAAATGTGCCACCTAGTGAGGTGGTGGGAACTCCACAGTGTAAAGCAACATATACCTCAAATAGATGCAGTGTTTATTCTTCATCCTTAATACTGTGTTATGACTCCATAGCATTTCCACTACAACCCACAACACAGGTGAACTTCATGGCGGGTCAGTGAGTCGATGGACAGACTAGGAGAACAGAGGGGAGTGTTCATCTCTTTGAAGGAGTGATGCTGAAACAGGCAGCAAAACACCACAACAGGGGACAAAACAGTTTCAGCAAGCAGGCAGCGTGCAGACGGTCCACAACAGAGATGCTGTTTTCCCACCCTTCCCGACCTGCTCGGTTTAGCGTCATCATGTCGTTTCCTGTCAGCAGCATGCCTGCGTTAACTGTGTCCAGGTGGGGTGCACTTTTCACTGACAGCTACTAAACTCTGTAGGCAGCAGCCGTGCATGGGGCCTTTCTGTGGTCGGGCTCCTGTGTGAACCTGGAGGCCTTCCACCTCAAGACCGGCTAGAATTAGCCGAGAAGGCTGCGCTGTGAATAAAAGCAGGAACATTCATGGGTTCGCCAATAGTTACCCTACTGTTTGTTTAAATCCATTCTTAATAATCAAAAGTGCCAATCGATCAGTCTGAACCGCTGACACAGGTCAACTGTAAACTGTTTTATATCGAAATTGTTCTCTGTTCTGTCACAAACACGGTTTTGCTCTACTTTTTTTCATGTTTTTTTCCACAGTGTAGCTCTCACTTGGATATAGAGGGACTTAAAGCTCCTGGGTGACTCCTATCTCACAGGCCGTATCTCATATTTACATATACATATACACATATTTCTGAATTATCCACCTTATTTGCAAACGAGCTTATGATCTTTATCGTTTAAATTAGAAATGCTGAATTTGTGCTCAGCGCTATTAAATGCCAGGCGACGAAAGCATGACAACGAATATCAAATATGTCCTCGCCTTTGACAGGCTGCCACGGTAACAGTGGGTAACCAGCTGACGATGACTGAAGGACAGAACGGTTGCAAGTATGATTCTCTGTTGCTTGAAAAGTGAGACTGTCAAGTTTGTTTTGCAGATACTGTCAACTATACAAAGTGATTTTTTTTAACCATGGAAATAATGCTGTTACATTCTATTAAAGTCTGTCTTGTATTCATATGTTTTAAAAAAAAACCCATCTGAGCCATAGCTGGCCTGTCTGATGTGTGTTCATTGGCTCGCGTGTTGGAGCATCTGGAGACACGTGACAGATCCTCCAGCTGTTCTGGAAGGACGAATTCATGTGTCATGTGACCCGGTATTAGCTTATTTTATGTGCAGTCCACAACTTTAGTGGTTAATTTGGAGGTGTAAATTCCCCATTAAGATTAGAACGAGCCCATTGAGCGTAAAGTCTGCCTGGTTTGTGATTTCGCCCATTTTATACAAATGTATCATATGTATTGTTTTTGCCTTTTTATTTATTTATTTTTTTTACTTTTATGGCATTTAATACTACTATAAAATTAACAGCCTGTTTTGTGAGTGTACTTGTGACTCAGCAGTTTTGCTACAAATAAAGCGGACTGTGTCTTAGATTTAATGCTCCCTTATTTTCCTCTCTAAGTCGGTTCTGCGAACATTTCCACTCTTTGTTTGTGCTTGCGTGCTGGGCTTCTTTCAACAGAGCCTCTCTCTGTGTGAGATGTAGCGCTGTCGTCTGTCGGCCCTGTACAGCTCAAGCCTTTTCTCTTCAGCCTGTGGATCCTGCAGCGCTCCCTCCCACCTCAGGCTCTCCCTGGTCTGCACGCTAACATCATCTGTGCTTCCCTGTGCCGGAGCTCCACCTCCAGCAGTTTTGCTTGTGAGCGTGAGCAGAGCTCTTGCACTGAAATGTTCTCCATCTTTCCTCCTGGAAGTCGTGCTGTCACCCAAACGTTCTGGAGGCAGCGTGGACACTCGGAGGGGCTTAGGAAGGGAGGACACACCCTGGGTTTTGACTGTTGGAAGGGGACATGTGGATTAGATTATTGATGACTCCCTCTGGAGTTGGAGAGGTAATAGCAAGCGACAGCAATGAGTTGTAACACCGGTGGCTTACTGACCTATTAAAGCCTACATGGACTCCTCCACCATCATCAGATGACCATTTTTGTGTGGCTTTACAATGAACTTTATCTGAACTACTGCAGTTTTTTTTTTTGTTTTTTTTTCATCATTCCAGCATCTTGAGCAACTATAAATTAATGGTACAAGGGAGCTTTTAGGGATTTTCATGATGTGACAGCTTCATGGGAGAAAACTTACTATCCTGGTTGGCAGCAAACACCGTGTCTGTAATCCTGGCGGATCTGCTTTTAATAAAACGAGTTACAATAATTTAATTTCAGCCTTGAGTCTCAAATCAATTTTCCGGCTCTACAGTTTTATGAAGAGAGGGCATTAAGATTTCATCCTTCCAGATTCCAATCCTGGCTTGACCTGTCACGTGGCAGTTTTGACACGTGCTATAATTTATTGTATTATGCCTCTTATAAGTAGAATATGGTTCCTAGAAGCAGTCTGTATTTGTTTTTGCAGTCCATCAAATACGAGTGCATCATCTTTCTTTACACGTTCTGCAGAAGACATTAAGGTATGAATTAACTTTGTTAAAGGTTAAAAAAAAAAAAAAAGGTCAAGAATACAGGACTTTCTAAAATTAAACTGATACTTACCTCTGTTTTCAGTAGAACAAGAGGTGGGGTTTTTCTTTCTTTTCTTTCTTTTCTTCTGTCTCTCTGAACCAGGACTCCTGGAAGACTGAAGGAGTTGACAGTTTTTGTCCTCTGGCATGTTGTCGTCTGAGTTCACCGTGCTGAAACAGAAACGCCATGGACAGATACCAAGTTTTACATGAACATTTACATTTTGACATTAGCGTGGGTTTAAAACGGTGGCGCTCGCTGAGATAATCCGCCTTATAAGAGTGCTGAAAAAACAAAGCACATTTTACTGAATAATACTCACTAAGTAATCGCACTTGCTCTTCCGGGACACGCGGCACAATCACAATCACTGTCTCCATGGAAACCGGACACAGCTAGTGGTCTGCTCAATCTGGAAACAACTCCGTCTGGTCTACAGCATTCTGAAATCTGTGCTTTATAGGCTGTTTGTTGCAGAAGGCATGATGAGAACAAGAAATGTTTTATTATAATCAAGCCTTTTGCAGTAGGAATATGCACCGTGTGGACCCATTTCCCAAAACTTTATCAGTCATTGTGAATTTATTTATTCCAACCGAAAGAAAAAACACACTATGTCGAGGCTGAAAACAGCATCTCTTGAAATTTCTTATTTAACACATTTAAAAATGACACCTTTAAAAACTTGATAAATTTTAATTTATTTTATTTTTTTATTTTTTTAATTTAATTTTAATATTGGAAAAAGTTAAGGATGAAGAAGGGGCTTGAACACGTAACCTGCGGTTCTGGCATCAGACGCGCTACCGTAGCACCAGGAGGCCTGTGCCTCCTAATCACAGCATTTCACTACAACCGTAACACAAACCTTTAATCATGTAATTTTTATTTGAACCGTCTACTAATAATACGCACCTGCTACAGGGGGTGACAATACATATTTTATTTTAAATTAAATCTTCTTAAATGAAGTAGATTAGAAGAGATTAATAATGTCAACAAGCATATACTGTATAAATATATCTCATTCCCTGAAATTTCAGATGTTTCTGAAGGACATGTTATTTTTAGGATTTTTTAGCTTAAAAAGGAAACTAAAGAAACATCAATGTTAAACAGCTCATGTAAAGCAATCGTGCACCATATTTTCAGTCAACCTTTGCCCTAAAATTCCTTATTTACTTTGCTGTGTGTTGTAACACTTGGCCTTGCTAACATTTCATTCTTGCAAGGTCACAGCAGTGAAGAGAGATATGAGTCGCATTCTTTTGCCATGTGGCTTGCATTTCAAAGGATTTGTTTGGAGAGAGAAAAAATAAAGTATTAAACTAACAAGGGTGAATAAGTACATATCAGAAACTCTTACCAAACACCACCGTATATTTACATCATCACATGATCTTTAAAAAAGTCATAATGACACCACAAAAGGACATTGTAACTAACGGTTACTGGTTTGTTGGGAATTAGCAAAGAGGTCAGTGAACTCGAGAGGTAAGTCGATTTATAATCAAAAAATGACATGGATTTCAATTAACTGTAGTGTAAATGGGTTCATGGTTAAAGTGGATCTACCTTTAATAAGGTAAAGAGAGGAACGAAAGGATGAGCATGATTTGCTGTGCGCGCTCGCTGTGTAAGGTGTCAAGGAAGAAACTAGTTCCGAGTGACAAGACGGGTTTTAAAGAGAGAGCGAAGGACACTGGCCTTCAAGTGTCTGTGTGCGTCACTGCCGAGAGAGCAGCTAGTTCATCTTGACCTGCTGATGTCCCTGGAAGCCATTTACGGTCCCGGACGCTGTCTGAACACGGCAGACGCTGGTTCAAACTGAAACCTTGACAAAGTTTACCTCATTCTGAACCACAGAAATGTTTACAGATGAGTCAGAAGCAGATCTGAGATGTTTATAACACTACTGGAGCAGTGGGTTTCAACAAACAGCTCCCATTGTGTCCATTATACTCTTGTAACTTGGCACAGAGGCCAGGAAATGAAGCATATATATCTGAAGTTATTGTTAACCAGTATTAGCGTCAGATGATGAGTGTTTCCTTTAGCACGCAAGCTTGAATTTGTTGGAATTTGTCCGTCTCCTTAGAGGAAGTGGGCCATGTTCGAGCTGAAATGTCAAATATGACTCAGACCACAACCAAATTCCAACATTTCCTTGAGTTTAGAAGATTTTTTAACAAAGCTATTTGATATCTAAATCTCATACCTCAACAATGCAGTTCCCACAACTGTGTTTTCCTTTATTTATATTGATGACTTTAATGCTAAAATGTGAACTTTGTATCTTTTCCACCGGAGCATGCCCTTGGTTCACATTTTCTGCATTAAACAGCAACAATGACTGTAACATACTGTATATGTTTTTGATGGCCTAGAGTTTGTTTGTTTGTTTTTTTTAAGCCCACCTAATACATAGAAGTATTGTCTTGTATGGATGTTTGTATGTATTTTGCTATATTTGAGGAAGAAAAGACAAACTGAAATATCTGTTGCGGGCTGTTATTCGACGGTCGGACTCACAGACGTCAGATCCGTCAGACTGTGACGTGCACCTCTCGTGCATAGCATTATGCTGTCGTGGCTGCAACGTCATCACGCTGCCAGCTGATCGGAGTGGAAAGCCGGGTAAGAAGGGAGGGAGGGAGAGAGAGAGAGAGAGAGAGAGAGAGAAAGAGGAGAGAGAAAGAGTTGTGTAAAAAAGGGGCTGAAGTCCTGCGCTGCGTCCTCCTCCTCTTCCTCCTCTTCTCCTTCCTCTCCACTGCTGCGCTGAAAAGTACACTCTCCACGGCATCTTCGAGCGTTTCTGGGGCTGTTTGAATATCACGGATGTAAAGAAACAGGCAGACTTGACTGCGACACACCCTGCTGACGGTCCAGGACTGTGGCGAGCGGAGGGCGAGGCAGCCCCAACTCCGCGCTGCGCTGGCTGGCTGACCGCGCAGGAGCGACCCGGCCGCCGGTCAAGGTGGGGCGTATTCCCGATTCCTGGTTTCGATTCTGTCTGTGTCTCTGCTGCCTTGAGTCGGGTTTCTGTCAGCCCGATTCTAGCCTGTGGCGGCTTGATGACCCAGTTTGTGTGGAAAAAACTGCAACCTGCGAAAACCGCATTTGACGCGACTTTAACCAACAAACACAAACCTCAGCAGGTCTGATTTCTTCATGTCTGTCGTCGTCGGGCTGCAGAGGGTTTGATCTCTCATGGGTTTGATCTCCTGGAGGGTTCTGGCTGAGGGCCTGCCATTTAGATCGGGCCCACTGAGGTGAATGAATACCCTTTAAATCTGTCCACGACCTCTCTGCAGCTCCCAGAAGCCTTTAATCAACCTTTGGCCGATCGATTTCAAGCTGAATAAAGCAGATTGAACTAATGAAATCATTTTTAGCCTCACAATATTAAAAATGATTAGGAGAGAATACATAGTAAATTCGAATGGGCACAGTATTATTGATTGACAGGTTTCTTTTACAGTGTGAGCCATCAAACTTGTTACTCTGGCGTACAAATGTTGGCTTTCTTAGGATAAACATGTTAATAAGTATCCGCATTCATAACCAAGTTTTAAAAAGTGCTGAGTTCATAACAGGCCAAGGGGAAAGCCTGGAGAAGTAGGCTATAGGTGAAAATCAGCGAGATGACTAAGGCCAAGTCATTCCTCAGAAATGCAGTGACGCCATCAGGCAGGCATTTCTTCAAATTAAAGCCAAGTTTGGAATCAGACGTATTCCACCTTCTCTGTTTCCGTGACCCACGTTCGACGCTCTCACAGCCGCTGATGTAACGCTGGCTTCCTGGCTGCGGAGCTCGAGCGAGCGCGCGGGCCCACGTGGAGTTTTCACAGATTTGACACTCGTGTGAAACGTTTTATACAGCAAAGTGCGGTGAATTTCCCTGCGCTGAGCGGTGCAGCCGGTGGTGGTGGTGGTGGAGGTGGGGGTACTGTAGTGGAGCCTTACATAATTGTACAGCCAGAGTTCAGCGCACCGGTAGGAATGCGCAATAGGCTGTGTCACGAGCTGCATTTGTGCCATTGCAACCCTGAGTGTGACATAAGCCACCCCGTCAGCACCGATCACATGGCGACGACAGGGTGTCGGTGAAGTAGCTCCTCATCTTGTCCGCTTCGTTGCACGCAACCATAACCTCATCTGGGCCATGTTATTGCCTACATTTGCAGAAGTGAAGCCATCTTGCTCAACTTGGGCTACACCCATCATTCCTAATATGTGTCTTGTCAAAGGAGGATGGGGCAAGAAGAGAGGTGGTATGAAGGTTCGTTTCAGGAAAGAAAGAAAAAAAAAATCCAGCCCTTTCAAACAAAATGGCAGAGAGTGCCTGAGGGACAGGCTTACAGGCCCTCATGCAGCACATCTCCCAGGATGTCAGGAATTCAGGTTCACGCTGGGTGGAACATCACGAACACCCCCCCCCCCCATTTGTCGTGAGGGTCAGACAGTGTTTAAAGTACAGCAAATGGGGAGCAGCAGAGCATAAGAAGCGTCTCTCTGCGCTATGATGTCTGTGTTGCCAAAGCCGCCGCCCATTCCTCGTCTTTGTCCCCATTCCCAGTCTAAAATCATCACTCTATATTACAGACTGCAAACTGGGCCAGTAAACATTCTCCCACTGGGCTGCACCCAGAGCTGAGGAATGCACCTGAATGGGCGTTCATTACTGCGCGTTTCCCCTCGGCGGTGCACTCCAGGCCCGCCGGCTTTGCAAAAATTCGCCTCCTGGTTGTCAAAAGTTCAAAACCGATCCGCACGCATACCTAAGGGGCGGAGCTAGACTTTGCTGCAGTCCAGAGATCGCTCGACGGAGAACTTCGCTTCTGTGTGACCACAGGGGCGGATCAGTAACAGCCACGTTCCAGTTTAAAGATGTCTGCAGTTGTTGCTACTTCTTCTTTAATGAATTCGCCGCGTCGTGCCAGTGCACCGCCGCACTGCTTACATAGCCGATCGCCACCTGACCTTCAGACCTCACACTGCAAATGCAAGGAGAAAGACTCTTATCCAACGCTTATCACAGTGAACCGTAAATCTCTGCCGACCAAAGAGTCAGGATAAAAAAAAACAACGAATGTGTCCCATTTGGATCTGGACCTGATTATCTTTGCAAGACAGTATGGAAGCATGAAGCAAGCGGGTGTGTGGTTTGCAGAGAGGTCTGCCATCGGTTTTCACTGAGAGTACAGCTTCTCTCAGACCCATAAAGGATCTGACAATAGTTGAAATGTCAGTAAACTGTTCATTCACGCCCTCCTGTTTACACACTGTCGTAACCATTTCTCTTTGACACGCACATCCTGCCTATTCAGCTGCAATGTCTTTCCTATTTCTTATCCTCCCTGCCACGGCCAGAGTGCACAGTCCTCGATAAGCTCGCTCTTGTGTGCGCTGGACTGAGCGTTATCGCTTTGTGCACCGTTGCTGTACATATAAAAGCTCGTCTCAAGGTCTCAACGCTGACTGTCACGAGGCGCAGTCTGACTCCCTCTTCAGAAAAAAGGCTGAAAGCAGAAAGCAGACGGGAGGTGAAGGTGATCATGACAGCAGCCGTGGCCGTCTGGTCGGGCTCGCCTGCTGCAGACCAGATGAAGACGGGGAGATATGTCGGGAACGGGCGAAGGATAGAGGGATGGAAAAGAAGGAGAGCTTCTGCGAGCCCACAGCAGCTGGATGGAATTTCTAACATACGCAGCTGGAATGTCAGGAATGCAGGACAGTCTGATCTGACTGAGAAAGAGGGTGGAGAGGACAGACGAGTCGGGAACCAGAACTTGAAAAGAAGAAGAGGAAGCTATATGGAAAAGCGTGGCGGCGCTAAAGCTAAACACAGCCAGTCATTGTGAGCGTGGAGATACAGAGTTAGTGTTAGTGGAGGGACCGACTGTCACACAACGGAACAAATAACTAATTGAGTTTCAGTTTTGAGGTTGGGTCCGTCTGAGTCAACCATCGGAGCCCTCAGCGTGTGTGGCTTGCGGTCCCTTACTGTACGTCCTGCTCAGTTCTGCTCCTAAAAGAAATACTCTCATGTTTAAGAGCTGCTGATTATTTACATCACACAAAAAAATGTCGCTGTCTTCATCAGCCATAGCGGAGTGTCGCTTTGTGAAAGGTGGGGATGCGTGTTGGAGTTTGCGTGTTTTGAGCGTGTGGGGTTTCCCAAGGTTTTCTCCATTGATTGGAGGCTAATTTGGCCCTTGGTGTGATTGGATGTTGTGTTTGTGAAAGCCTGGTGACCTGTTTACAATAGGAAAACAATGGGCTTGTAGTTTGTCAAGAGACCAGCCGGATAGATTTTTAATTTTCATTCAAAAATCCATTGATCAAAGGTTTTGGCCTGAAAACCTTAAAAATCAGTGTGATTATAAAACACTGTGAAAACACAATTGAAATAGATGAGAAGTTTACAGTATACATAGATACGATTATGTATAGTGTACCTCTGAAACGGCAGTGCAATAACGTTGTCGTGACTTGGGGATCGCGGAGAGACGGTCTTTACTTCCATCCATCACATCAGATGGCAGCTCCATCTGTGGTCGATTACCTGAACAAACTCTGAAAGGACAACCATGGTGGTTGTTTGGAGCCTTAACAGTGAAAGATGGCAGCCACTGGAGAGGTACCGCAACATTTCTGGAACTAGCCTGGAGACAGATGGGCGTGGCCAGTTTGAGTTCTCTTTAACTAACAAGTCAGAACAGGCTGGCGCGGCCTCATGCTGACTCATCAACCTAAAAAAAACAATCCTGATGTCTCTAAACACATCAGTTTTGTCAGGATTTTGTCAGAATTTGTCCACCTACAACTGCTATGTATGAAGATCACAGTCATGGAAATTTTATTTAGAATGGAGGCGGTCCTGGATTAAATCCCAATTCCATGATTCTGCACCTTTGGGTCCTGGGTAACAGCTACCATACACTCAAACACCACCATGAGACCACTCTGGTTCTCTTTACTACAGGAATGTGCAACATGTGTTTCTTATCATCGACCAGATGACAAGTGGAGCATGTTCACGATATCTCAACATTTTTTTTCAAATTGAAGGAAAACATGTTAGTATTGAGGTATGTCATTTTTAAAATGACTAAAATTGTTTCTGAATTAAAATCTTAGTTTTCTTTCAAAAACAAATACCAACTCTGCTGATTCTGTTGGAGATTTACTCGCCTTTTTCTTTTTTTCTTTTTTTCTTTTTTTCTTTTTTTAAATCAATAGTACATGATGTTCTACTTCAGTCTAAAGGACCGTAGTGGAGGTGTTGACACTGCTCAGGCTCAAGTTCTTTAAATTTATTCCTTATCGCCTCTCATTCGGGTTCTATAGCCACGGAAACTGAGAATATCCAAGAATTTTCCTTCTGTTCCAGTGTGGAGTGCAGAGGCAACCCTGAGCTGCTGATGCATGCACACATCCCTCCTGGTGATCTGACGCATGATCTTGTGTGCATCGCCTCAGTCAGCCTTGCACAGCCACTCATAGTACCCACTTACTTACAGCTGATGGCGTGCACTGTGACTCGCCCACTTACTGTACGTGTGTGTCTGTCTGTATCCATGTTGCTAGTGCCTGAAGTTAAATGATCTCTTGTTCTCTTCCTGCAGGAATGTGCAGGCCTAAAGCGGATGGAAGAGGAGGAGAAATCGAGCGTCTGCACCTTAAAGCCGACCGCTCATCAGCCCAGGATTTCTGGTTTGATCTCTCACGTCTGATACTGGCCCTTTGACCCGTGAATAGCTGACACACAGCAGTTCTTCACTGGCAAGCTTTATGTTCCTGTACACACACTAAAGCTGCCAGCTGAAGAACTGCTCTGGTCAGCCCTGCACCAGATGACTCAAGTGGAGGAAGTGAACTGGGAGTGAGAAAGAAGGAAGGAAGGAAGACGGTGTTCCGTAAATTCAGTGTCCACCCTGGAGTTTAATGACCTTCAACATCTGAGTCACCTTTACATTCATTAAATATGTATTTTAAAGAAGTGTTTACTTTGTGTTCAAGCTTGTGTGCAATCATCAATTTTGACTATTTTCTTCCAATAAAGACATTTGCTTATATTGTTGGCAATAAAAGTGGCTACCATAGCAACAACACACACGAAAAAGCACAGATTAACATTTTTGAGCTTTCAAGTTGAATGTCATTCCCATCAAAGATTAAATGGATAAATATTTAAATGTGGCAGTAAATATACTTGGAAAAATTACCAGAAACCAGATCACAACAGGATGACTCGTCAATTCCACAGCAACTGTGACTGTGTGCCTCCTGCTCTCGCCTGTTGACCCAGTGCTTATTTCAACTGCTTATAAATGACTGAGGACTGCGTGTCTACGCTTGTTAGAACCGGGAGAGTTTAAAATGTATTTGTATTGATTTTCGTGACATTACGTCAAATGGTGTGGAAAAAAAATTCTACTTCAAAATGCCCCCCCACACACACATACGCACACACACACACACACACACACATACACACACAGAACCAAGTGACGTCATGCAGCACCTGTCCGCTCATGAGCTGAGCAGACCTGTGTCTGACCCAGAAACTGCTGTTGAAACAAGACAGAACCCACCCTTTTTCAAACGGGAATATGTGGAGCCTCTGGCACAGCTGGGACAGGCTCTAGAACCCTGTAATCAGCTTCAGCTACTCATGGGAACTGGCATCATTCAGCAATATCAGAAAAGATGATGCATTAAACATTTTTAAACTAGAAAAGCACTCAGCACCAAAACCTCCGGCAAGCAGGTAATTTCCCCACATATTATGACTTAAACCTATAGTGTAGTATACTGTATGCAGTATATAAGCAGTAGTAAAACAGGGTTAGACAACTTTGTGATCAAAGCCCTTTGACCTTTGGAAGACCAAATGCTCTCTGAAATATCATCACTATTGAATAATCTGTTCCTTGGCCCATTATCCATGTTTCGTGAAAATTTCATTAAAATAACTTTTCGGGTTATTTCGTTCAAAAAAAAAAAAAAAAAAAAAGGGCAGACCGACAAACAAACTGTAATAATAACATGAACTGAAGAAAGAGCACAGTTGAAGAGGAAACTTGGGTCGCAGCTCATTAGGCGTTGTTGTGCGTTTCTCAGAATAGCCACTAGATGGCAAAAGAGCCCCTTCAAGACAGAGCTGTTAGAGCGGAGGGCGACACAGCCGCTGGGAAATAAAGTCAGACTGCCTAATTGACACTTTTAAACACCTGGTGTTTAATCCGTAGTGATTTTGATGTTAACAATAGAGAGTTGAGGAGATTAAGAACAAACAACAAATAACAAATAACTAATTTTAAGAGAGGCAATCAATAAAGTCAAGATTCCAGTCTGCCTTTATTTCACTACGAATACTACCGTGTAAAATAAAATAATATTAGATAAAATATAAATAAAAAAATTGACAAGGTTGATTTATATATATATAAAAAAAACGTATAAGCACTATTTATTTAATCGGCTACAAACAGTGGGGTTTGTAGAACCAATGGCGCAACGAAAGCTTCTGTTAGAGTTTATATCAAATCGTGTCAAATACATAAAATACATAAAATACATAAAATAATTTAATTCTCTCGAAGGTGTTGTGCGGTGATCGATTCCTCCCTCACAGAGCGTGCGAGGTCCTTACATGCTGATCCACCTGATAGCTCCGTGCGTAAATGGACAGCTTTTACCCACCACGCCTGCTTTCTTTAACGTATATTTAATCGTCATTTCTGCACCGTCACACCCCTCTTCTTGGTGCGTGAGTAGGCCGGGATACCGTGGATGTGCTGTGGAGTTGTAATACCTCACAGCACAACAGGGGTTGGGGAGTGGAGGGGTAATCTCTGTAAAGGCGTGCACAGGGGCTTGAACTTGAACGCGACAGGGACTCAAACATCGATTACATATCCCTCATTAGTACGAAATTTTGACATTGTTGGAATGTTTAATTGATTAAGTTTCCGCGGAAATACTGTTTTTTTTTTTCGGAATTTACAATATTTAACCAAATGTTCCCAATGGAAAACTGAAGAAGTTCTCTCGAGCATCTCCAAAGGTAAGCGACCCAGTAAGAAGAAGAGTTGAAGCGTTCTCATTTTCAGTCATGGCTATCAACACGGATGCTGCCTATGAGAAAAGCGCCCTCGGTGAGAGGGAAGTTTCCAACCCCACAGACTTTCACGACACGGAAAAACTACTGAGTACCGGGACCAATGAGCCCACGGGGCAGAGCAACATCAAACCGTCTGACTCCTTCTCCCTCACCATCAGAGGGAGCGTCCGGTCCCTGGATGCGGACCAGAACGGACATAGATCACCGCTGAAATCGGGCTCCATGGGGCAGCTGGAAACCCCACCCAAATCATCGTCCCGACTCAGCCTGGGCCCCGTGCCCTCCCCGGTGCCGCCAGGGTCGGCTCCCTCCACTTTCCTTTGGCTCGCCGTGCTGTCCTGTTTCTGCCCCGCCGTGCCGCTCAACATCTGTGCACTGTGGTACGCACATGTGGTGAGTCGCATTTATTTACAGCTTCATATATCAATGCAGTGTAATTTAGAATGGCCTGTGCTTAAGCGTTAGTGTATATTTGCAGTTATTTAAAACCCAGGAGATTCCTCTGTGGTTGTGTTGTATGTAATGCATTGAATGATGATCGCCTCCATCCTCTTCCTCAGTCGAGGTCCGTTCTCCATACAGGGGATATAGAAGGAGCGAGGAAGTATGGACGTCTTTCCATGCTCCTCAGCTGTGTGGCAATTCTGCTGGGTGTGGCTGTCATCATCTTCATAGTGTTGACATTAGGTATGGAAGAAAGTCATAGATCTCGAGCTCAAAAAGGCTCAATGAAAAGCTGTGCGGTTGAATTTCTCCTCTCTTCTGTCTCCCAGAGGCCCAGTAAAGACAGGATGGCTCCCTTTACTGCATCTGAGCTCCAATTTGCACAGAAAAGAGGAAGGAAAACATCGATCTGAAGACGGGGGAAAAGCACAAACGACAGGCTATTTCAACTTTTCTAGCAATGTCACACCCAGTAAACCCACAAACTCAGGAACAGAGGGACTAAACATAGCACATTTCATTTACATTCCATCAGACAATGAATTCTACAGAGAAAATGAAACGGCTCATGGTCCTGCTGGTGCGCTGAAGTGTACGCACTCCCTCTCAAGACAATGATAATTGTATGGCACTACATTTTGCTTATTAAAAAAGGCACTGCATCATTAAAGATGGAAGGAATTGGGATCCCATAAATTGTTTACATCAGAAGTCCTGTGTGTTCATCTCAGTACCACCGTCATGGTGTAATACCCTGCTTCACTGCTCTGATTGTTGGGACATGGCACTCTGATACTGATATTTATACATTTATACTATGACTGTTTTACTGTGCCATAGGTCTGCATGTTTGAAATAAAGTTGAATGTGCATGACTTGCTTGAAACTGACTTAACCACCTTTATTTTTCATATCACCTTCAAAACAAACAAAAAAAAGAGTATAAAAATCATCCCAATCCCAGGCGGATAATACTTTACAGAGTTAAAATTATGAAAATAATAAAATAAATGTACGTTTCAAGATAGAAAATGTTTTCATAAATTAAATAATTTTACTCCCAAATAGGACAGGTAAACAGTATGAAAGCATAGATCTTAGTTACACCAGTACAGTTAGAATGATTGATTTTGTTCTTGAAGTAACAATCAGCCAATCAGGGCATCAGTGCAAAGTGTAGAGCAAGAGGAGGATCACGCAGATGCCAATCACCCCACCCAGAATCAAAGAGTCCCGCCTCTTGCGCAAATTGATTTTCTGGATGAGGTTGTTGATGGCGGGGAAACGATCTGAGGGGTGGTGAAGGAAAATAATTAAGAAGGGGTTTTCCTTTCCTTGCAGTGAGTAAGAGACACAGCAGCAAGGAAAATGCATCAGCGGCGCTGCTAAGGTAGGAAAGCAGGATAAATGGATCATAATGGTGCAGCTGTCAGCTGTCAGCGTCAGTGAGGCGGCGTGACTCGGCTCACAATGAGGTCAAGTCTGCACAGGTAACCCGACAGAACTCATAGAGCAAAATAAAATAAAAAGAAAAGGATACTGGCCAAAGTTGTAACTCTGGTTTGAATGGACTTCAACATCCCACGCTGAAATGTGATGTTCTCTTTGGTAGCCATGGCAATACTGGATAAGAATAACCATGTGGATTTAATAACAGAAGCAGTCAGTATATTGCTTTACGTCCACTGCACAGAAGCAGCTCTGCTTCCCTTAACTCTGCTCATATATCGGGTGGATGATTTCCAGTGCAAGAACACCAGAGTTTTAGGTGATTTGGTGTTCGTGGAAGAAGAAGAAAACTCACCTGATTGCATTGTCAATAAAACTCTCTGAGCTGTAAACGGAAAAAAGATCAGACATTAGACATGATTACATTTAATTTACAATCTAAATGATCCAACAACAAAACAACAAGAAAGTTAACGCTCTAAAAATGAGCTGAAAAAAAGCCCATTTCTGAGTAGTAAAATGAATAAAGGCGTACAGCAGTTTGATGACACATGTGAGTGTGAGCACACTCAAAGTCTACATCAGCTGCTATTAGCTGATGAGATAAGTGACAAACAGAAAATGAAGCGTTCAGTCCAGAGTTGAGCTGAGCAAAGGAGAGCTATATGCACTCCACTGGAGACCAAAAAATCAATATGGTGCTTTATACTTCCTCCATTTATCTGCTGCTGTCATCTGCTTTTCCTCTCTATCCTTTATTAGCTGGAAGAGCCCACACTTAAGGAGGCTTCTTATTTTTTTTTTTTTTTTTTTTTTCAGGTGCTATCATTTTATCTGCCATGAAGGTACCTTTCTTCTTATTAAGAACCAGAAATGGCCACACCTTTAAAGGTGGAGGAACCTTTGGGTCACTCATGATTCAATATGGTTTGATGTAATGGATTACAGTTCAATTATAGTAACTCGTTTTTAAAAGGAGACAGCAACCCAATGAACAAACTCATAATAAACAGAAAAAATATAAATTTCCTCTTCATAGTTGCTCTAAAACCTAAGAAAATAACTGAATCTGAAGCTCTCCATAAATATGCACAGAGAAGCTCTGTAAAATAGTCTATAGACAATTTCAGCATAATTCCCCAACTAGGAAGCTCTACCATTCTTGAGAAAATACCTATGATATCATCTATAACTCAAGTATTCTAGGTGAGGTTATTTGAGAGATGTCTTACTTTCTGAGATGCTCATGCTCCTTCAGGAAGAGTTCCGTCCTTCTGTTATTCACTCCTGAGTTGTTTCTGTAGGACCTGAGTGACAGAAGAGAAGCAACACAACAGTCACATTTTATTGTGTGTGATAGTGATGAGCAGAGATGAAGAGGGCCGTGAGATAAGGCAAAGTTCAGTGGCACATTAGAACCGCCAGACCACCAATTGTCCACAAACCAAAGTCTATATTTAGGGTGAGAAACCAAAGGCTACTGCTATGACTGCTGGTAACTGAGCTTCCACAGAGGGTTAGCCATTCCCAGGAGTCACCAGGCAGAATGGACTTTGTTTGGTGATTGCCCTTACTAACCTTACTTTCTATAATTATGTCTATACTCAGTGAAAAAGTTCAAACCTAAAACAAATTTGCTTCCCAAGTATAATGCTGCCATGTGTCAACTGATGTTAGTTGCTGATTATGTATTTCCCGTGTTAAAGCTTTTAGGTGATTAGCTGTGCCTGACCCACAGCTCTCTCCTCCCATCACATATTCACACCTCACCGTTTCAACTGATCATCAATTCATCAATCTTTACTTCTCCTGTTTATTTTTCTTTACCTCTATGAGATTGATTAGAATTTGCTTTCATCATATTTTAGTCAGTCCATATCAGATTGCAATTTCTCTCTCTTCCCTTGTGTTTTTTCCTGTCTGACTTGCTCTCCATCTCTTCCTCTGATAAAACATTTCTCTGTAACATGCGAACCAGATGTAACCACTATCCCTCAGGTTGGGCTGAGTGTCCAATGCCTTGCGGTCTGATTTACTGTAGAAGGCACTTAGGAAAGATATCCCCTGAGGAAGAGAGAGATTCAGAGAGAGAAAGAGAGAGATAAAATAAAGAGAGGGGAAGCAAAAGGGTGGGAGATCGCCTGATAAGGGGTGGTGCCTCATATTAGAAAATGAAGCTGAATACATTAGATGGATAGGAGGAGGATCAAAGGGTGGGTGAGTCCAGCCACAAGCCACATGCAGTATCTGCCACCTCCTGGCAAAGGATAACATTGCAATTGTCATGATTTACCATATCTTACATTATGAAAGGATTTTTTTTTTTTATGTATATTACACAACTAAAAATTAAATACACAAACCACGAAAATGTAGAAGATGCCAAAAGATGTGGAAGACATATGATAGTTAATGTCTTCCTATTCATGGAATAAATAAAATGAATAAATATTTTAAATAATTTCAGGTAACTCATCAAAATTCATTTTAACTGATCTTGACAATTTGAGCTAAAACATCTATTTGTAGAAATGGTCAATTATGAATTGTGTGTAAAGCACACAATGTGGCCACACCATCCATCCATCCATTCATCCACCATCCGCTCCATCCTGTGTGGTGGGTGGGGCTGGTACATTACAGTATCAAGTGCCTAGAGGCAGCATTCAACTTAAGTATTTCATACAACCATACACATTCACACAACAGTAATAATCAAATTAGCCTTGCTTAACATGGAGTTCTTGAAAAAAGACATTTAAAAAGACTTGTGTACTTGAGTGTCAACAGCAATTTTAATTTGCTTACTCAATGTCCCTGTGAACTGAGCCAAGTAGATCCTCTCTCTCTCGCAGGCTGTAGAAGTTGCTCTTGGTTTTGTGGAACTCATGTGTATAGTCCTAAAGGATGATATTTTGTATAATAAAAGTCTACAAGGACATAATGTTGACATATGAAAGAGAATTCTGAATGTAAAAATAAGGAGGAAAATGTAGATTTTTCAACTTATGGAAATTTCTTCAAATAGAAGATACAAAAAATACAAGTAATGAAACAAAGAGAGGAGTAAGAGTATTAACTGCACCTGCAAAATGTCTCTATGTCTCTGTAACGTGTGCAACAATCCGGCATTATGTGAAACAGCTCCTGGGGTGTTGATGTATTCTGCCATTTTGTCATTGACTGCATTAAGCTATAAAAGAATGTATTATTTACAGAAAAAAATCAAGTGCATCTTTGTTGTTTCATATCTGACATGTTAAAAGATTTGCCATTTAGGTTAACTGTTGTAGTATTTATCATACTAAACTTACACCAGCCAGCAGTTGCTCCAACTCAGTGGTCATTGCCACAAGCATACTGTCCTGCGATGACCCAACTGAATCGGACCTGATTTAAGTGGTCAATAAAGGAGGTTAAGAATGTAGTTCAAATGCAAGCAACTATTCCAGGTTGGTAAGATATGCACACCTGCTGCCTCTTGTGTTCTGGTCCCTGTTCTTGCCGCTGTAGCTGGTGCAGACCTTACTGAAGGAAACCAGCTTCAGGTCCAGCTCATTTTCCAGCTGCCTGGCCTGTTTACGCAAATCTGAATGACAACATAAAACGGGGGGATTTAGAGCAAGAAATCTCAATTAGAGTTGTTAAATGTCTGGCTGAAAAATACTGCAATGTCAGATTTGCTGGACACAAATGTGTCCAGCAAGAGGATATCAAGTTGTAATGATGTAATAATGAATTACTACTTTTTTCTTTTCTTTAAGATTATACACTATTATAGCGACAAAGATATAAACTAATGGTTAAAGAAAAACAGATTAGCATAAACGACTTTTACATAGTGCGAAACATTACATTTAGTTGTTAATGTAAATATTCAATCTTCCAGTTGAGCTTTATAAATGTTGCTTTGTTTTATTGGCAGTATAAAAGAATGCAATGTTTGCAATCAAACGTAGACATAATGAAAAGAGCTTATGACTCCTCAGGTTTGACGTTAACGATTAGCTTCAACAACTTCAGAAAAACTCCAGCCACGCTTAAATACACATTCTCTGTGCTGACGTGAACTCTAACAAGGAAACAAATACTGGAAAATGTAGCCGATGGCTTATCCAAATAACGATAGACAAGACTACGGCGATAAGAGGTTGTTTTAAAGAAGATTAGTAACTAAATTTACCTTCCCAATAGTTGCTACTTGTCTCCATGTTTGTTGTTGACATGTCATCAAAAGCCGTCAACGAGAAACATCTGTCGTAAATCCAGCTGAACAACAGTTAGACAGACTGATTTACGGCTGGAACCACGTGAGTTTTTATTTACAGTTAATAACGTTCCTATAATATTTCGGGCGAAGGTCTATTGATTTTACGTTACTTGACACTAACGTTGATTAATGGTAGCATTTTGGCAACTATTGCAGTGCGGTCATGTGACTGATAGATCCATCACAACGATTTTGTTGTTGTCATTTTAGTTTTGGATTTGTTTGTTTGTTACAATAAGTTATCGCATACTGTCACACATATTTTTGTACTTTGAATTTCCTCTTAGCTTACAGTTTTAAATATGATTACTTTTTATATTTTACATCAATATGCACTGACTGCCACTGAATTCATTTAAATCCGATGGCTTTAAATCACTCTTGGAGAGCAGAAAAAGACAGGACAGAACTGAGAATCTCTGTTTCATTGCTCATTCTCTTTATTCATCGTCTTGAACACAAGCAGTCATGTAAATTACAGTAACAGCAAGACTGGTTATCATGTTGATGGAAAAGACGGTGACGATGATGAAGATGCCGTCAATGGTGGAGGTGAGAAAGGGCACTGTTCTGCAGCCAACATTGACAGATGAGGCACCAATTCGGCTTTTTCTCTCAATTCTGTCATTCCTGTTTTCTGTCTTTCTGAAATCTTTCCTTTTTCTGATGTTTCTTTAAAAAAGTGTTGTAAACAACAGACACCAGTAAGCACCTGACTCCAATTTGGGATCCGGTTTCGACTCGCCAGACTAGCAGAGTCAAGGAAGTTGTGGATGGGGCAGAGGAGAGAAGAAAGAGGTATGCTGTGAGAGGAAGGAGAGAAAGAGGAGGAGACAAGGAGGTTTACTGAAAGTGCTCCCCTTTTTAGTGCTGGATCCTCCTGATGGACTGAATCTGGGGAGTCTGGGCATGGGAGCCAAACTCGCGATAACACTTGTACTCTCCACCACGGCAGTCACATTCCAGGATGTACTGGTGGCCACGGTACCCGGGGTACTGGTAGCACACAAAGCTATAAACATAAAAGAAAAAAGTACATATATTTTTAAAAATCTAGTAAAAGTGCTTCAAAGTGATCTACAAAGCTTTAAAGCTAAACCTGTTTAGCACCTAACGTGTGTTTTCTCAGCAGGCAGTAGGTGCCAACTGTCTAAAATCACACCCGAACAGCTGTGTTTAGAGGGAAACTTTTAAAGTCGTGGATGTTTTTAACGCATAGACTCACGCTCCGCTGTGAATGTGCATGGATCCGACCTCGTTGTTCACCCAGCCCATAGCCTGCAGAGAAGGATAGTCATCACACAGCTCAAATTGACGACCCGCCAGGTTCTCCTTCTCGAAGATGGTCATGCGAGACTCCCTGTGGTTCTGTGCAAAAAGAGGAGGAAAAAATTAGTTTGGAATCTCAGCCTAGTTTTGGGACCTTACCACATTGTGAGAGTCAAACCTACAGCGCAGCAGACGGGCCTGAAGGAGATCATCCTCTCAATGCGGTAGGAGTTGCTGCCACTGTAGGCTTCGATGCAGGGGTAGTCTCCCTTCTCCAGCACAAACTGCTGCCCACAAAAGCTGGAGTGCTCATAGCCCACCCAGCTGCAAAGAGAAAGAAAGCATTAGTCAAAGATATTGCTTAATTATATAATTTTCACCAGCTGTTACAAGACTGGGGAGAATATTTCTGGTTACATACGCTCCACACTCGACCTTCAGAGAACGGATGTTCTCCATTCCACACTCCATGATGTTCTGACAGCTGGCAGTGAACTCCATACGCCTGCCTTGGAAGTGCTCCTGGTCGTACACAGTGATCTGTGAAAACAGGTGGTCAGTCCATGTGATGCCGAAAACACAATCCAAACCTCTGCTCTCAGCAGGAAGAATCAGCCATCTCTCTTACCTTCCAAGGTCCCAAAGGCATAGGGTTTGTTTGAGCCATTTTGGTCTCTTTTTTTCAGATGAACCTATGGGAAAATGTACACACAATGACGGGGAAGGTGGAAAAAGCTTCTCACATTATTCTGTCTACAATGCCAATTGATAATAAAATTGATTTGTTGAATTAAAAACCCTTATGTCATATGTGGATGATACTATTATGAACCCATCTGACCTACCCAAATTGGTGAGCAGAGTGTCACAGTGTTCCACTGAATGGTCTACAGAGCTGCTGCGCTTGGGGGGTATATATACACTGGAGAGTGCCAGGGGCCAGTGGGGCAAGCACGGCTGGTCTCCTGTCAGCACTTTGCTTTGGGCTACATTCTTTAGTTGTGTTAGACACAGAGGGGTCACACACAGACGGGGGGATTCATGCAAACACAAAGAGCGTGCACACTTCTTACCTATACTGTCCTGCGGTGGATCTGTAATAGGGGAAAACAGGGTGGTATTCTATTGTCAAATACATTTACAGAACACTGTTAGGTAGATGGTTTGATGTATTCAGAAAATAATGTTTTCTTATTTCAAGCTCAAGTACATAAAACTCATATTTACAAGTTTATTTTTTATAGCACTGTTCAAATTCAATAATGTATACTATAGATTAAAATGTATAAAAAGTAAGGGCCTAAACAAGAAATTTAAATTAAGTTTATGTCTATTCTAGATAATATTTTCTAAAAACATTATTCATTTTTTACTTTTATTCCTATAAATTTTGTGACGGGATCAACTGGTGGGCTTTACTGGACAGTAAACATTTTGGAATGGCTGACAGTGGTCAGCACAATGTCCAGACACTTTCTCTCACTCCCTCCCTCCCTCTCTCTCTCTCTCTCTCTCTCTCTCTCTTCTCTGTGACTCACCCCTCTGTGCCATACATACTATACTCTGTGTGTGTTTTGCTCGCTCTCTCTCTCTCTCTCTCTCTCTCTCTCTCTCTCTCTCTCTCTCTCTCTCTCTCTCTCTCTCTCTCTTTCTCTCTCTCATTTTCTCTCATTTGCAAGTACATATCATTCCAAAACAGTATACCAAGAGACATATGTTATGGACAAATAAGCACACGTGATCAAAGCACTTCTGATGCCTGTGTGTGCGTGCGTGCATGCGTGTGTTTTGTGCGCCTTGTGTGTGTTTGTGTGTGATTGTGCTGATGGCAGCAGCAGCAGCTCAGATGTGACAAAGGGATGCGCAAACTCAGCAGGCTGATTTGAAGAGCCCGCTATGACCACGTGGCGACCCTGCATGTGCTCATACACACACCAGTTAGCCACAGTGACATTCCTCTCTGACAGCAAGTCAGCAGCCCTGCCACCAATGAACCAGATTCAACATACAAAGTATTTTTACCTTGTGTTACCCATTTTCAATTTTTACAATATATCTACGTGAAGACTAAAATGTAATGTAATTTGACTCTTTCAATCTATTTTAGCATTTCTTCTACATCCCAAACACTTCATCGCTTCCAAAAATGTATTATTGCTCATCATCTGAAATCAGTGATTGTGTTATACTCTCAAACCTGCATTAAATCGCAAGGCTGAGTTGAGGCCTGGACCCACACTATACAGGCACCAAAAAAGATTACGGTAATTTGAAGTCCAAGACAAAGTTCATAGGTGCGTTGTAGTATACACTTCCTACCACTAGGAGGCAATATTTCCCTTTGTAATCCTGCACTCTTAAACGTCTTAAGCGTGCTGTCGGGCAGCTCCGTGCTCGACCCTTTGATTAAATATAATAGCTCAACGACCTTTCTCATGGGAGCCTAAACTGTATTTCTTAACATGCGCCTTGGTTGCTGCGGTTACCGCCGGTTTCGCCCGGTTACCGTCACCCACTGTGCAGAGCTGTGATGGACAGTCATGTGTGACTGTGATCTCCACTGAGTCATACAGACTTTACATGCGCCGCTCAAAGCACGACAAAAATTGGATGCAAAACCTTCAGAGCTGTTTCCGCTCTGCTTCTATCTCGGTGTCTTGGACTGGATTGTAATCAGCTGTTAAAGGTGGTTGTAACGTCTCTGCGTCTTGTTTTGCGATCAATGATTTCATGAGAAGTGATGCGGTTATGATCACATTTTAGGCACAAGACAGCTCACCAGATAATGAAGCTTGTTACATGTCTAGCCTCAGCCTACTATCAGGCAATCCCTCCAGTATGCCATTAAGACATAGAAGCTGTTCAATAAAAATCACTCACATCCCCAGTATATATTATATGTTATAATGTTTAAATGTAGGCAAAACTATATTTAGGCTGCATTATGGCCAGGTTTCAGCCAGAGTTAGGCCATGTAAAATTCACCATGAAGCATCAGAAGTTGTTATTGGCCAAAGATGAAGGCCCCTGCTGCAGCATACTACACACTTTATTGTGAAATTCAACCAGTAACTGACAAATGAAGGTGTGTCCCTGGAAACACAAGCAAGGAAAGAACACTAGATTCCTTATAGACGTTGAGTTGTGGTTCATATGACTGCAAAACCTGAGCTCAATCCTGATATTCCACCATGTTTTTATCTCCAAATATCATAATTCGTGTGTGTGTGATTCTGAAAATCAATGGACTAAGTATTCCCTTTCCGATAGAGATGGAGAAGGCTTGACCTCACTTTTACACGGGTCATTCATCTTTATACATTTAAGGCCTGCTGTCTCTTTTGAGTCACTCTCAGGAAACAGACGCCACTATGATAAACTAGATTAGTTCAGGTGATCTGCAATGTGATCATTTAGCATTTGAGATGATAAAACTTGTGTAAATACGGATATTTCGTCGCTTCCGCCGCTGGACGTGCGCGTATTTGGCTGCGTTAACGCACGGCCGCTGATGAGACCCCCGCCCCCCTTAACCACTTTGTAAACAACGACCAGCTGCCGCGTCTTTCTCAGAATCGAGCCCAGCGGATTATTCCACGCAGACCACCTCCATTTGACACAACCGGAGAGCCGTCTGGGAGAGCAGCTGCGCACAGACGCGGCAGAAAAGACCGCGCGTCCTGGCGGCGAGACCTTTGCATGTAACCCGGTCTGTGGAGAACAGACTGCGGGCTCATCGAGACGGATTTGAATTAAGCAGCGGATAACTGTGCCACGGTGCATCCTTTGGTGAGGGAGAGGGAGGAAGGCAACTGTTTTGTATCTTAGAAGCCCTGAGTGAAGAGCGGGGGGAGGAGGAGCGGAGAATGAGCTATTCTTGTACCAACAGAGGCAACAGCCAGGACCCGTCAAGCGCTAAGAACGCTGCCGGTAATAATCCAGGCAGAGACACCGGAGGCACCGACGGCAGCCCCACGCAAACGGCCACAATGAAAGTGAAGAAAGGCTGCAACTCGGCCGACGTGGGAGTCCCGGTGACCACAGAGGAGGACCTGCTAACCAGCGCGGTGGTCACGCCTGAGGATGTCCTGGGCTTGCAGAAGATCACGGAGAGTAAGTTCAACGTCATTGTGTCGGTTGATGCGTGTCAGAGGAGGACAAAGGTCCGCAAAACGCAACGGCTCCTCTCGCGCCATCATATGTGCGGCTCATGAATATATAGGCCTGTTTCATACACTTGACGTTGCATCACCGGAGCCTCCTGTTGCCAGCCAGTCCGGTGTTGAACCCCATGAGAGCCCTCAGTGAAGTTTGGCTGCTTGAGGTTGGTGACATCACGTTTGCAGTGGAGGGAACCCCCTCATGCATTTAATGTGCATGACTTCCGATTTATTTTATTGACGCAGATGGCTGCAGAGTAGAGGGGTCACTGCTAAACAGACCCCCTTCAGGCAATTAAAACACTGCCCTCTCATGCTTGTGTGTTCACAATCTAAAACCTTTATTTCATGCAGCCAAGACTAATATAATCTAACTGAAGGTCAACTTTAATCCTAAAGTTTAACTTGTTTAGGTGTTTTCCTAATTTCTGCGGAAATATAACTTCTATTCTCTATCAGATGAATTCAGGAAGGTGAAAAAGTCTTATAATGAAATAAGTGCTTCTTTTAATGAAATCAGCAAAGTTTATGCGCGGTCATCTGAGATAATTAGGGTTTCATGCCAACACTGCTTGCTTTCCTGAGCTGTTACAGGAAGTGCAGACATGATAACACACCCATGTCAATATACTTATCACGATATTTGCAGTTAGTTCAAATATCGTCAGCAAAAATTATCCTGAATTATATAAATGATACAAAATTACACACATGGAAGCACAAAACAGAGATCCAATAATAATTACTTGTATTTATTATTCTACTTTGCTCATATTTAAAATGCATTTATTTTTTATAATTAGAGCTTCTTAAATGCGCTTCAATAATTTTACAGAAAATGGGCTTTTGGTCTGTCACACTCAGTGAGTTCCACAAATCGTAACGTCATAAAAATAAAAGAGGGCGGTGACGCAGCACCTTGGCTTTTAATTTTGTCCCACCTCCAAATCTCAAACAAGCCTCTTACTGAGAAAGACAGCCAGAAGGTTCTTACTGCAGGTATGTGCGCAGGAATACCTGCACCCCCGAGCACCTCGGGTCTTAAACAAGCTCAACGGAGGCACAGCACGACATTTAACTATTTAAAGACCAAAGTCATATAATGTCTTACACAACACTTTGCAGTCCATCGCAATGGACCAGCAAACATACCCATTAACCCCTCATAAAATGTCTAACACCTACTCATTTTAAAAAAGCTTAATTAAATCTCTAAAATTAGGCAGAAGTATAAAAAGAAGCACATTACAGCATTCTCCTGATCTTTGATATCGCAACAATATGACATTTTTACAACTTTACCTGTTGCGTAAAGCCACATCCTTACTTGAAAAGCAGCATATTTCTACCCTTTTTAATGTATGTTAATCACCAACTTTATGAGCTGAGATTGTTATGACTTTACAACTAACTCAAACAAGTGCTATTATGCAAACTCTTTGTGTCAGAATGACTGAATTGCAGGGTGGTGAGTCGTCGTCCCCTTAAATTTCCCTTAGCTTTATAACTTTGTGTCCTGAGAGGATGCAGAGGTTGATGTTGTGATGATGAACGAGTGCTCTCTTTGAAGAAGAAAAGCTGCTTCTTTTGCTGTCGCTGTAAACCCAGGCCAATCATGATTTTTAGCGGTTCAGAGGCGATAAGGTGATCCTTCCGGACTGCGGCATCATTACTCGAGGCCAGAGGAGGCATGTGTGGATGGCTGCGGCATGGATACAAGCTGGAATCACTACGGCAACATGAAGCATCTCCCTGCGGATGCGTGCAGACGAGCGCGCATCTCTCTTCTCCCACATGCTTTCTCCTCCCCCTCTACTTTCTTACCTCTCTTTTCAGTCCTACATTTGATGACTTGCAGGGAGAGAAATGGAACACAACCCGTGCACAAATGAAATAAAAATAAATCGGGCAGGAAACAACTTTCTCACCTGAGAGCTCACCTCACTGCTGTGTGAGTCGCCCCTCTGATCCTTCCTGCTGCAGACTCTCAAGTGGAATTAATTAGTAGCACGATACAGTCAACAATATGCAACTCAGCCAGACCTAACAACGATGCCAGGTGGAACCTTTCTTTTATATTTTTTTCCCTTTTCTGTTAAATCTACTAAAAAACTTCTATCAGGAAAAATTAAATACTTTATTCCTTTCTAAATCCTGAATTTTGTCATGTTGACACTGTTCCTTGAGCTGGAGTTTTCCGGGTCGTTGCTGTGCAGAAAGGTGAAATCTCAGTTCTTCTGCTCCATTCTTAGTCTTTTCTTTTTCCCTGTTGAAGAAAAACCGCTGGGTTTGCTGTTTTTGCTATTACAGCCAGTACAGCAAAATATAAAATTATAAACGTGACTCATCCTAAAGCCTGTCAGCTTGTTAATCACTTACAGTGCTGTTCTGTATACTTGTTGCTTTTCAACCCCAGAAGCTGATAGTGTATCTGTTGCTTGATCATTATTGTCTGTTATCGTCTCTCACAGGAAATCTCTAAATGTTCTTCGTTTGACCTTACAGTAGCACGTGGGCTGGACCTAATCTTATCAGATTACTGGTGAAAATGTTCACATCTCTTCTTGTACAGCCGTCAGCTTTGCGATCAGTGTCCAGTTTCAGCTGCACAAAAGGTCCAGTACAATTTGGATCTTAGGTAAATATAGACTGGTTAAACTGATCAATGTAATTGAAGATATTGCCAGTTTATGATATTGATAGTTTATTTAATGGAATGTGGAAGGCTGGAAGAAGCTTGACCCCCAGCATGAGCAGTCTGAGTTGGGAAACATCTGGCGAAAGCTGCGGCAGAGGTGGGAGTGAAATAGATCCCGTTATCAGTGTCAGCAGTCATTTCTATAGCCTGAGTCTGTTTCTAAGCCTTTTAACGTGTTTTTATTTGGCTGGGTAATGTGGTGCAGTATGTGTATGTGCTGGCTGCTCATCTGTAGTATCAACAAACAGAAGAGGTCAGACGTCGATTTGGTCACCGCCGATGCTCCAGCCTCCATGAAAGGGCATAGGACCAGTCCAGTGTTTTATGTGTTGGGGAGGTGAACCCCCAGTTTCTACTTTGTTATCGGAATTTAGATCATTCAGATTGAGGTGGTCTTTAAATTTTTCCGTCTACCTCCAGATAGTATGCTCAGCCAAGGTCAGGAGCTCCACCCCCAGCACTTGCAAGGTGAACAGGAGGCCTTTCCCTTCTTGATGGTTTGCCAGAGTTTCCTCAGGGTTGACTTAAAGCCTTGCTTGTTTAATGATCGACTCCTTGTTTTTTGTCAGCTGCCTCTGGAGGCCAGAATATATGAGCACACGCATGTGCTGGGGGCATCTTATCTCCCGGTGCAGAAGAAGAGCTGACAATGATGAACTGGAGTCTGTTGGTAGCTTCATTAACTTCAAGAGCAGTTAACCTCAGATGGCTGCACATGTGTGAGAGACCTGAGGTAACAGAGTGCACGTAATTTACCACAAACACCAGACAGCCACCTACACACTCTCACACATATTTACCGAACTTCCCTTGTCCTCAGTGGACCTCATTAGGAGACTCGCAGGTGACTATTGGCGATGGTTAGCAAAAGGATAAAGACAAACCAACTGTGGTGAAGTTTTTAATACAACTGCAGATATGCGGACATACTGCATACACACATGCACTGTGTACTCATAAATGATAGCCATCGCAGATGTTCTTCTTGCTTGTGTTAGAACCTGCAGAGACAACTGCACATCTGTTAGCTGCTCTAGAGATGGAAAAACATAGGCAACGCCAACCTCCACTCTTGAAACTCTAAAAGAAAGTTAGCCCCCGTGCACCATCATGTCCGTTTGTCCCTCAAACTCTGTAAAATAAGCCATATGGACTAGTTTGGATGCGTTGTGTGTCAGGCCTACACTGGAGAGTGATGAAAACAAAGTGACTCCTCCATCATATGTGTGGTAATTTGGCATGTCAGCCGGTGCACGTCCCCGCTTCCCAGCTCTGTAAGCTGTTCTGAACATTTGGGGAATGGTACCGTCAGAGGGGAGCGTGGCAGTGTCGGCGGTATCATCAGAGCAGGCAGGAAGCAGCAAGTATCTGCTCCACTGGGGAATGCTAATGAGCAGTGACACCGCCTGGTGAGGGCAGGAAGGATTAGAGGAATAAATATAACTCTTCCTGAGTGTGTGTGTGTGTGTGTGTGTGTGTGTGTGTGTGTGTGTGTGTGTGTGTGTGTGTATTCTCCAGCATCCGGTTATTAAGGAGAGGAGCTGAAACCCCAACAAAGAGCATTAAATCATTCAAAGTTGTGCCAGGTTGCTGATACAAAATACAAAAGGAGTACATCCATCCATAAAAGCTGGACAATGTTAAACCCTTGTGTCTACTTTGTTACTTAGATTATCTGTGCAGCCCAGACGAGAACATTTACAACATCGACTTCACCAGATTCAAGATCAGGGACATGGAGACAGGCACAGTGTTGTTTGAAATCACCAAACCTCCATCCACAGGCGAGTTTCTGAGACCTCTTCTTCATTCATGTATGATGAGTCCAATTCTTCATGTTATTTAATTTTGTCCTTTATCCAAACTGTTAAATGCATTAGACAAAACAGGAGACAAGAAGGACATTGACCCGAATGCTGGCAGATTTGTCCGTTACCAGTTCACACCTGCTTTTCTCCGGCTGCGGCAGGTCGGCGCCACGTAAGTTGGGATATTTGCAAATCTGAATTCTGGGTGAAAGAATGAAAAGGCTTCACTTTGCTGTGCGTCTGTGTGCTTGTGCAGCGTTGAGTTCACAGTCGGAGACCTGCCGATCGAAAACTTCAGGATGATCGAAAGGCACTATTTCAGAGAGAGACTGCTGAAGAGTTTTGACTTTGAGTTTGGCTTCTGCATGCCCAGAAGCAAGAACACGTGCGAACACATCTATGAATTCCCGCCCTTGTCAGAGGACAGCAGTAAGACGACACACACTATTCCACTTTACAGTATAGATTATCTATCATGTGGTTGTTATCAATGGATTGATGACTGGAAATGATAATAATCATCATAAACTGAATCTACAATGACTGAACAATGGCAGTGCATCTTCTATAAGGTCAACAGATCTATAAATTATTTAAAAATTAGAAACTCGAATCGTCATCAATTATCTGTTGTTATTGCATATTGTTATTGCTGCCACAAGGGGGAGCCAGAATGATCCTGCGGGTTATGTTGGTGAGACATGTCTGTGGAGACTTTAAAGACATATATTTTAGCATGTTTCCTGTATGTGTTCTTTGTGCACACTCACAGTCCGGGAGATGATCCTGCACCCGTACGAGACACAGTCTGACAGCTTCTACTTTGTGGACAATAAGCTGGTCATGCACAACAAGGCGGACTACTCGTACAACGGCGGCACGTAGGGCTGACACGGCGATGGGAGACGGGTGCAGATGTGTGGACTGACCTGGGGGATGGTGACCCAATCCTGGGGTATTCAGCAGTTTCTCTCTCTCTTTCTCTCTCTCTCTCTCTCTCTCTCTCTCTTTATTTCTTTCTCTTTTTTCTGTATCTTCTACTGAGAAGATGTCACAGAACAGAACATAAAACAAAAGAACTGCACAAAGATGTGGACATGTGCACCAACCATAAAACCAGCAGGTGGTAACCCTTGAGTGATCAGATGGTTTCTCCTCTCCAGCTATGTCATCAAAGTATTATTATTGATTCCTGTTAGATTTTAGGAACAAATCTTCCAGCTAAACTGTGTTTTTAGGATTAGTTTTGCGGATGTTCATTCTCTGACTGTGTTTTGTGTGTGTGTGTGTGTGTGTGGGGGGGAGGGGTGATTGTCTGTCCATGTGCCAGTTTGAATGCATGATTACTGATCTCATTGTTTAGATGTTAGTAACTTAAAACCGGTTGCAGAGTTGACAACCGTTAGCACATCAGACACTTTTCCCACATCGTTCTACATAATCCCTTGTTACTTCCGAAGTCATGTGACCTGTGATAGGGCGCCGTATTTATTGTCTCTGCTCAAAGCACAACATATCTACAAAGGCCACAGTTGGGAAACCTGTAAAAGTGAGCTGATATGGCCACGAACGTACTTTGTCATCTGTGCACTGGCTGTACTTTTCCATGCTTGTGTGGTTTTCATGCGTCCCAGTTAAAGTTTTGCATTCCAGGCATGTTGCAAAAGTTCGGCAGGAGTCATTTGAAATCCAGTGTTTCTGATTCTGGCAGAGGGAATTGCACCTCCAGTGTGTTTATAATTCATATGCTGACACATTCCAGTGAGACGGGACCTCAAGGGCATTTATTAAACAGATCACACGGATCTGTCATGAGATTCCCCATAATTGTACTATGCACAGCTGCCTGTGCTGGGAGACCTTGTGTTTAGATTTACATTTTAGCAAAAGCATTTATGTTTAAGCTCCACCCATCTGTTACAAGTGTGTATTTTAAAAAAGGTGCAGACAGACACGGCTGCACCTGCGGTGTGTCCAGAGTCAGACCAGCACTGCATTCTGAAAGGACTTTGGCATAAATTAGAGTAAATAGTTAGAAATAAACATCAAGAGTATTGAAACAGTGCGGGGGCGAGGTGGGGGGTCGGATTGGCGTGAGATTGAGATTAAAGCAACAAAAATTGAGTTGAATGTTTAAATGTTGAAAACCCAGATGTGTACTGTAGAGCAGATTTATTTATGGCTGATTGTGACTCATATATAAATTATTTTGAGCTGACATTGAATATTTTTCAAAGGTCAAAATGTTGGTGTGGCTGAACAAACATTAAAAACAAATAAAGATTTATGGGATGTTTTTGAAACGCTGTAGTGTTTTTCTGTGGAAAAGAGACCGCAGGCCCATGTTGTTGGTATTATGATGTTTTATTCTTAGAATATTAACAGCTTTTGTACATAACTTACAGACTGTGAGTGCTGACGCCTGGTCTAAACTTTAACTTTATTATATCAGTTATTCATGATTCTCCATGACAGCGGCAATTAAAATCGATGCCTCTTATCATAGTTATCTTCCAACCGTGTTCTAGTCAATGCCAGGAATACCTTCCTGTTATTGACCCAGACCCAGAGTCAATCCTTTTTAAAAAGGTTTTTGTTAGGCTGAAGTAATAATTAATTAATTGCTTACTTTTAAATTCTTGCGGACCATACCACTTCTAAACTAAATTTAGCAGAGGCTAAGTTTAACCTAGCTCAGTATCATCGGCTTGATTTTTTGTGATATTAGCACATCTTTCAATCCATACAAAAACTGAAGTGTAAGGCAATAAAAATGCATCTTTACTGATGGATTATTTTTTGGCAGGGAAGCAGTAAGGCTCTGGAAAGTCACCATACCCACCTAAAACATAAACGGTGTAACATACAGTAGTTCACATTCTTTTTTTTTTTTTGTGTGCATACTAAACAGAAAGAATATAAAAAAAGTGAAGATGTTATTACATTATGGGCTACTGATGGCTGTATGTTTATATTAGCATTATCCTGCGGTTGTGAATGTGATTTTCCCTTGAAGGTACAGTATATACAAAGTCAACAAAACTCTGCAAAGTTGACATTTAGAGAAACATAAAATGTGTTAAAAGTGTGTTTAAAAAAACACTGATAACGCTAATAAAATGCATACAAAAACAGAATTCAGGTCCGATAAAAGGACCAAAGGAATATTTTAAATTAACTGATCCAACTAATTACATTTCATCTCATTTTTTTTTCTTTAAAGATGAGATCAAATTTCTGAGAAAATGTGAAAGAAATGACCTCAGTTTTTATGGTTACACTGGGCTCCGTCCCCAGATGCTACATTTTCTGAGTCCTGACGGGTCAAGCCTGTGTGTCGGAATGCATCTCAATCTTTTGGGCTGTCTTTCAAGATAAACTGTAAAGAGATACATCCAAAAAACAGTGTCTGATATCCTTCAAGGTTTGACGGTGATGTTGGCCCACTTCGGGAATTTGCCCATGTCAAACATGGCGTATCCCCAGGTGTTGATGCCTAGATTGGTGGTCAGAATTCCAATGATGTTCAGTATGAAGCCGGCTTTTACCTAGAGGAACAGAAAGTCACATTTTAATCAGAATACATGTCTGAATCCATCACTCGGAGGTTTGGAAGTCATGTGGTCCAATGAAAGGTTGGTAAAGTTTGTTTTCATAGAGCAGTTTGGGGTTTTTTTAGAGCAGATTGATAGAGGAATGCTGTTGCTTCAATAAACAACATAAACATATTTATGAGGTGGCACAGTTTACACAGCCCCAGTTAAAAACCTCAGGCCAACTTGTTAACACCTTTTAAGCATGTTTTATAATTCCACAACAAATATTTAGTGACGGTAGAAATCACAGTTGAGCTTACAAGATGAGTGCAGAGTGAAATGAGCGAGTTGCGTGTATCAGTCTCACCATGTCGATGACCTTGAGCTTCCCAAAGGAGAACGCGATGGCGTTGGGCGGTGTGGCCACAGGCAGCATGAAGGCCAGAGAGGCGGCGATGGTGCACGGCAGCATCACGTACAGCGGGTGTATCTTAATAGCTATGGCCTAACAAACACACCAGCACATGTGTGAGCTGCAGTGTAAACATCTGTGTGTGTGTGTGTGTGTGTGTATGTGTGTATATATCCACATGGACGCTCGTGCGGCGCTTACCATGGAGGCCAGTATAGGCAGGAACAGGGTGGTGGTGGCTGTGTTGCTGGAGCACTCAGTGAAGGTCGCCACCAGCAAGGAAAGCAGCAAGGAGATGGCGAAGGGGGGGATTTGCTGCAGAGGTGCCAGTTTCTCTCCCAGCCAGTCAGACAGGCCAGATTGCTGTGAAGAAACAAAGTGCATCATGCAGAAATCCAGCAGTTATTGTAAGGATATAATAGATCAAAGGATATTCTTTTAATGTCAGGGAGGGAAAACACAGATTAAGCGTCAACTCTCTGAATAGAAAAGTGGACATGATGATTTAAAAGGTGTTTACCTCGCTCCCTTTGGCCAGAGCGAAGCCCCCGCCCAGCAGCAGGATGATGTTCCAGGGCATTCGCTCGTGAACTACCTTCCAGCTCAGCAGAGTTTTGGGAGCCTTCACCTTCTTACCTGCCCGTCCAAAGGAAGTTTGGGTCATTGTGATGTATCAATTAGGCAGATTCAACAGCCAGTGAGTTAAATATATCTCACCTTCATCATTGTAGCCATAACCTCCATACCTGGGCAGCTGTGATGGGAGGACGAAGAAGAGCATGGACATTAAGATAGCGACGGTTCCATCTGACACATACCTAAGGAGCAGAAAATCATAGTTCTAATTGCTTATTTGGAACGTAAGAACAGTTCAAACGTAAGCCCAAAACTCACGGGCCATCCATGTTGAAGAGCACTGTTGCCCATCCGTCTATGAAACCGGGTTCCCTGGTGAACCACAGCACGACCAGCAGAACGAAGATGATGAGCACCAACACCTCGGCAAACTTCATCCTCCCCAAACTCCTGTACTCCTCCCTCATCACTCGGTACGCCTCCCTGTCTTTGTGAGTCTTCTTGCCGCAGCCAAACGACTGCTTCAGGCTGAAGAGGAAGGAGGAGAGATCAGCAACACTGCTGGCTGATGTATGGATGAATGCTGCATTAACCTCTTCCTCACTTGAAGCCCAGGAACATGAACTGAAGCCAGAACCAGGTCAACACCAGCATGAGCAGCATGTTGGGGAACGAAAAGCCGAACCAGCTGGCAAAGTTAATGACGCCACCATTGTCTGGGAAGAGCCTAAAGAGGAGATCAGAGAGGTGGAGACCTGAGGTGTAGAAACGTCTGGATGAAACTCCCATTCATCAATGACTTACTGTTGGATTTGGCCCTGCAGGATGATGTTGGGGGTCGTGCCAGTGAGGGTGGCCGTCCCCCCGATGCTGGCAGAGTAACACACACTCAGACTCAGGCCTTTGGTCAGCCGGTCGTACTTTTCCTCCAGCGCTTTTTTCCTGGCCTCCAGCTGTGAGGCTGAATTCCAACTGTCCTCAGCTGCTGCTGCTGCTGCTGGAGGTGGAGATGGAGGTGAAAATAAAGTTATTGAACATCCATGCGCCCTTGCATGGCGCACAAGTTGTTACTTACACGCTTTGTCCTCTAGCTGAATGCCATTCTTTTCTGATCTATTCCGTCGAGCGTCTGTCGTATCCGGCTCGAAGGAGGGGTTGTCCTCGGCCGTATCCTGGAAGTCTTCCTCTGCTTGCAGCTCCGTGTCCTTCAGCTGCTCCAAGACGGCGTTGGCAATGGGCAGCATCATGGCCGTAGTGGCGGTGTTACTGATCCACATGGACAGGAAGGCCGAGACGATCATGAAGCCCATCAGTAACCTGTAAGAAAGGGACAAATTAACAACAACAAATTAACATACCTAGCCTGCTAACCAACGAATCCCGTAACAGGTCAGAAACGATGTCAGTGTATACAGGATGACCGTGAAGTCTTTTTTGCTACAATTCTTGTTGAATTTAGGGGACTTAACATGCTAAAATGGCTTTAGAGATTCTCTTACAGTGATGGACGGACACCAATCATCAGGAGGATTCCGAGAGCGATGCGTTTATGAAGGTTCCAGTTCTCCACTGCGATGGCCACCAAGAGTCCACCAATGAACAGCATGTTAGAGTCTTTCAGATACTCAATGCTGACCTGGAACAAGAGCGCACACACATCGGTTGCAGTAGGTGAGGTTTTTCACAGAATCTTGCAGACTGGGCTCACTGGGATGGCAACAAAGCAGAGATGGGGTCAGTACCTCTCCAGCCTTCATGATGCCCATCATTGGGAAGAGGATGACAGGTAGAAGGGCCGTCACAGCCAGGGGCATGCACTCTGTACACCAGTACAGAGCCATGATTATTATAGCATAGCCACATCTCGCTTCCTGTGAAAGAGTTAAGACAAAAGTCTTCAGGATTCTGTCGTTTTATCAGCAGACACGCAGCATAAACAGCATATGTGCAAGATATAATGCTGAGTATTAAAGACAAATGAGCTCATTTGGTCAAAGCTTATGTAACTCATGTGGCTCGTGCTCAATTTTTTGCTTCAGTACATGCAGACAGAAGTAAACCTTGATCATGATTAACACTTTACCATGTCCTTGTCTCATGAGATAACTTTTTATTGGTCCACAGTAAAACCTCTTTGAAGCCACACTCACAAAGCACAACCACAAAGCGAGACCTTGCGTACCTCAGCACTGTGTGTACTTTGACTGACAGCTGCAGTGTGTTTTACTGAAAAGTTTTGAATGATTAATACCGTCCCATTTCTATAGCTTTATGCAGCATAGCTCTTAGCTTAGCTTACCTTGAGAATTGTAACCTCCAAAAAGTATTTAAATGTCTTTAAACTTGATCAATTACTCAAAACAATGTGTGTGGGGGTGGTGTAGAGTTTCATTTATGGAAGGGTTTTACACACTTATCCCATTCTCAAATTCAGAAAATATTGAAGGTCACACAAAAACACGCACGCACGCACACACCTGAAAATCTGGTGGATGTTGTCCTGCAGAGCTAGGCCAGCTGTTTCCCCTTGTTTAGATGTCTACATGCTAAGCTATGCTAACAGCTGAAACCTCATATTTAAAGTAAAGACATGGCAAGAGTTCCTTAATTATAGATAAATGAGTTTCTAAAACTATAGTAAACCAAAATAAATTAGGACATTGCAGTATTTCAGAAAAAAATGCTTTCTTGTGATGCTAAGGTGTACTGATTAACCAAGAGAATACATGTTTTAACTTTTTTATTGCTTTTGGTATTATTCATAGTTCAATAAACATCTTTTAATGTTATTATGAATGTGTGCTTAAACACATTCATAATTATGAATGTGTGCTTAAACACATTCATAATGCTGTAAATGAGGCATTCTCTTTTGTCTCTGGTAGAAGTTTGTTTCATCCATGTTGATGTTAAAGGGCCAAAATGTGTTAATAGATGACTTAAAGAACTTCAATCTGAATATTAGATCTACGCACATGTAGCAATGCATCTTATTTCTATTACAGTTGTACTTTTGTCAGATTATCATTATTCAATGTGAACACAATTGAACAGTATGATATAAGCAAACATACGCAAAGATGCTCACTAACACTCACCGGATAAGGGTGTACCAGCGGCAGGGGAAGGAATGCGAGTGGGGTTCCGACGATGATGATGTAGTTTTTGTGGTACCACAACCATTTACACACCTTCTTAAATGAATTCAACCCCATTGGTGAAAAAGTTATCACAAATTTCGTAGGACTCGCTAATGTTGAAGTGCAGCCGAAGAAGACCAAAAAAAAAAAATGTTCTCGATAAAGAAGCACAAGGATAATGACAATGGTACAAGTGCAATCTAGTATTTATATCACTTGTGGCAAATTAAACATTAACTCAGCACTGAGGGCAATGTTAACCTCTGACAAAGAAGCAAAGGAGCCTACAGAGGATGGAGGAGGTTCATCGTAAAGGCTGGGAAAGCTCAAGATATTGACAGAAGAGTGGAAAGAGGTTTATTACCTACTGGTGAGTTGCTTTGTGACTTACAGTCAAAGGTCAAAGATTCTGAGCATGTGTGAGCAGAGAGGAAGGAGTTGTTTCTGATTAAGAAGGCCATCATTAAGCTCCAGTATTGTCAAAGTCCACAATAAAACCATTAATTACGCAATTAAGTCTTACGACCACATTTTAGTTTGAGTCAGTGGACTGTATAGGCTCCTCCATGGCACTGAGTAAACTGGAGAAAGCGCGCCCTCTACTGTTTATTAAGCAGTATTTGAAACTGACATTTCTAGGTAGAAAGTACATAGTTATCTCCACAACACCTTAAAACGACCTAAGTCAGAGTAGAGGCAAGGGGGAAAACGCAAAACAATTTTGAAAAAAGAGCTTTTAGTCTGTGATGCACTCACTGGCATGTCTGCATCTGTGCAGGATGATGGAGGTGATGGCTCTTCCAGAGGCAGTGGGAAGAAACTGGGTGGGGCAGAAGGAGAAGCTGGGCTAGCAATCCAGCTAAAAGACAAAGCTTCACAGCATCACCATGTACTGGTCAGCCACTGAGAAATCAGCCTGGCTAGAGAAAAGGCCTTGTCACCACTCTTTCCTTTATTGTTTGCAATAAAACTGCGTATAATTTTGTTACCAGTGTAAAAAAAAAAAAAAAGAAAAATGGCCTATTACAATTATATATTGCAGTTTCACTGTGGTTTACCTTCATTTCAATATGCTGTACTGGCACATTCGCAATCATGACAACAAGAAAGGCAAATAAACATAGACAAGTCAGTAAATGATTTTCTTTTATCTCTTAATCAGACATTGACCTGTACGCTGCAGATTTTATGACATCATAATACGCTGTCTCTTTAATAAAAACAATGGTCTGTTGCAGATAACAAAAGCTGCCGAGGTGATATTAACATTAATATTTGAGATAATTAGCACTCTGGATTGTCTACAGCTGTACAAATAAACTTTATCTCAGCCAGGAAAATACATACACATCGAATAAAGAGAAATGTTCTGTCACTTAGATTAATCAGTGTACAACATTAATCGAAGGATTTTTTTATTATTAATATTTTTCTTTTTTTACAGCTTACTACAAGTAGGTAGTGCCACGGCCTAAAAAAGTTCTTTTAAATAAACTAAAAAAAACTGATAATTTTTATGTCCGCCATCTTTGTGTAAGCATCCTTTACAGTTGCCATTTGTCCATGAAATCTTGTTTAATGTTATATTTTGAAGATGAGCTATTACGATTTGGATGAGTCAAGGTCTGACGGTGACGTTGGCCCACCAGGGAAAGTTGCCCATGTCAAACATGGCGTATCCCCAGGTGTTGATGCCTAAATTGGTGGTAAAAATTCCAATGAGGTTCAGTCCAAAGCCGGCTTTTACCTGGAGGAACAGAGAAACCACAGTTAAGATCAAAATTTAACATTGAGTCATAACAAGTTAGAGCTATTGATTAAATTATTTACTTAGAGCTTGTTTTATATTAGGCAAAAATAGAGCTCAAGGCTTTCTGATTCAAAGAGCATGCTATAAAAATATGGATCCTTATCATAAAAGAATCTATTCTCTCTGTTTGAAGGTGAACATGTAATTAAATACCTCCACTTCTGTTGCTGTGTTTTAGATGAGCGCGTAAATATGTATCAGTCTCACCATGTCGATGACCTTGAGCTTTCCAAAGGAGAAAACGATGGCGTTGGGCGGTGTGGCCACAGGCAGCATGAAGGCCAGAGAGGCGGCGATGGTGCACGGCAGCATCACGTACAGCGGGTGTATCTTGATAGCTATGGCCTAACAAACACACCAGCACATGTGTGAGCTGCACGTGAACACCTCTGTGTGTGTGTTGATATTATAACTTGCGTTCACCATGGAGGCCAGTATAGGCAGGAACAGGGTGGTGGTGGCGACGTTGCTGGAGCACTCAGTGAAGGTCGCCACCAGCAAGGACAGCAGCAAGGAGATGGCGAAGGGGGGGATTTGCTGCAGAGGTGCCAGTTTCTCTCCCAGCCAGTCAGACAGACCAGATTTCTGTGGAGAAATGTTTAAAGCAAAGGTGATAAATGAGGCGTGAGGCAGTAAAGGCGTTTTCGGGTGTTTACCTCGCTACCCGCAGCCAGAGCGAAGCCTCCTCCCAGCAGCAGGATGACGTTCCAGGGCATTCGCTCGTGAACTACCTTCCAGCTCAGCAGAGTTTGGGGAGCCTTCAACTTCTTACCTGTGTCAAAGGTGCAGGTAAGTTTAACTGGTTTCTTTGCGCCTGACTCGGCTGGGCTGTTTTTCTGCTCTGCAGCGCTACGTTGTAGCATGTGAAACATGCGTGACGGATTGATCGTTTGGCCCTTCAGGCAGCAGGACCAAAATTCAATGTGTGAGAGAACAGTCACCTTCTTTATCATAACCATAGCCTCCACATCCGGGCAGCTCAGAGGGGACCACAAAGAAGAGCATGGACACCAGGATAGCGACGGTTCCATCAGACACGTACCTGAAAGATACAATCAAAAGCTGATTTTTGAAGGCAAGGCGACTAAAGTGAAGAAAGCCCAACACTTACTTTCCATCCTTGTTGAAGAGAACTGTTGCCCAGCCGTCTATGAAACCGGGTTCCCTGGTGAACCACAGCACGACCAGCAGAACGAAGATGATGAGCACTGACGCCTCGGCAAATTTCATGCTCCCCAAATTCTTGTAGTCCTCCTTCATCACCCTGTACCCCTCCTGGTCCCTTTGGGATTTCAGGCCACAGGTAAACAACTGCTTCATACTGAAGAGGATAAGAGAAGAGACCAGCGACGATGACGCCTGATGGAGGGATGAAGCCATGTTGGATTATTCGGTTCCCTACTTGAAGCCCAGGAACATGAAGTGGAGCCAGAACCAGGTCAGCAGCAGCATGAGCACCATGTTGGGGAAAGCAAAGCCGAACCAGCTGGCAAAGTTAATGACACCACCATTTCCAGGAAAGAGCCTTCAGAGACAGTGGAGACACTAAGTCAAATAAGACTTTTGGAATGTTTATCAGTTGTGCTCCTTCATGACTTACTTCTCGATTTGGCCCTGCAGGATGATGTTGGGGGTCGTGCCGGTGAGGGTGGCCGTTCCACCGATGCAAGCAGAGTAACACACACTCAGACTCAGGCCTTTAGTCAGCCGGTTGTACTTTTCTTCCACTACTCTCCTCCTGGACTCCAGCTCTGAGGCTGAATTCCACTTGTGCTCATCCGTCACAGCTGGAGGCGAAAAGAAGATTACTGAACATTCACGAGCCTGGACACACGTTGTTACTCACACGCTCTGTCCTCCAGCTGAGCCTCATCCTTTTCTGAGCTTTTCTCCTGAATCTCTGGGGCATCCAACTCGAATGACGGGCTGTCCTCGGCTGTATTCTGGCGCTCTTCCTCTATCTGCATTTCAATCTCCTTCAGCTGCTCCAGTATAGCGTTTGTGATGGGCAGCATCATGGCCGTAGAGGCCGCGTTGCTGATCCACATTGACAGGAAGGCGGTGACGATCATGATGCCCATCAATAGCCTGTGAGAGAGGCACAATTATTATTATTATTTTATTTTTATTGTCATGATTTTAATTTCATTTTAATAATTTTTTCCCGAAAAGGTCCAAATTTGCATAAAGCACACAGTTCCTTCCTTGGCCACTAGATGGACACTATACAGTAGCAAAATGATGGCTGACTTAAAGAAAAACTGTTTTTCCCCTTCTTATTTCTTTTTTGAAGTTATGACATCCACAATAACTGCTATGGGAGTTTGGTTTTTTTTTTTCAATTTCCTGTAGATCATATAGAAATACAAATTTCTTATGTACAGTCTATCGACTGTCTACAGACACTTGTGTTTTATACAGCCTTTTCAATCCAAACTGAGAAGTCTTGAGTCTTGTTGCTTAACATTTTGTTGCAACTTGATTCACAATAAATTTTTGATCGATTTTTAAAACAATTCGATCTTACAGGGATGGACGGACACCGATGAACAGCAGGACTCTGAGAGCAATGCGCTTATGAAGGTTCCAGTTCTCCACCGCGATGGCCACCAAAATTCCACCAATGAACAGCATGTTTGAGTCCTTCAGATACTCAACGCTGACCTGAAACAACATCGCACACAAATCCAAACAGTTCAAGTTTCTTAAGTTAATAACTTGCAGTTTTCAGCTCCGGTATGGTTGGTTTTGCCAAAAAAGTGCAAACGTGCCACTGGGACCAGTACCTCTTCAGCCTTCATGATGCCCATCACGGGGAAGAGGATGACAGGCAGAAGGGAAGTCACAGCCAGAGGCATGCACTCCGTACACCAGTACAGAGCCATGATCACAATAGCATAACCACATCTTGCCTCCTGGGAACGCAGACACAGTCAGTGATGGATTCATACAGACAACACACACCTGCAGCCTTCAGCTAACAGGCTGTTAACAGGTGAGAGATGCAGGAACACAGTCAGCCAGGATTCTACCATGCTCCCCCAAAACCAAAAAGTACCTCAACAAGTGGGTGGAATAGATAATGATCCAATGACAAAAGAAATAGTTGAAAGTCACATGACTTTGATTTTTTTAGTGTTAATTCCACATGTTGCACATCTTTTACTTGCCAATTTCTGCATTCTTGACGTGAAAAATCAGCTTCACAAAATCAGTGATAGATCTCTGTGAGATATGATGATGTGTTCTGAGTTACATTTTTATATTCTTTCCATCATTAAAAAGAATATCTACGACATTCATAGATAGCTGCAAACTTTTATCATGATGAACTGTTTATCATAACTCTTCTCTTCTTTAACTGTCAGCAGTAAAACCTGATCTCTATCTTATCTTATCTTTCTCTGGGGAAAAGAGATATTAGAATACTGGGCATCCAATGTCAAATATCAAATGTGGAATGTGGGAAGAATTTTATTAACTGGAGAAAAGGTTGATTTAAAAAGAGATCAGGTTTGAGCTGAGAGATGCTGGAGAGCATCTTTTTTGATTGATGAGGTTAGCCTCTCTATGACACTTTTCTGCTCCTCTACGAGTTTACACATGCACAGTATCCATTTTTAATGGACTCTATATTCACAAGCTGTGTTTGCCCTCTGTAAATGTTCCAAAAACCCAAAAAGTCAGGAATGATTTTAGACTGATAGCTTCCACATTTACAGTAATGAGGTGTTCAGAAGATGGCATCAACATAAGGGAAAGGAGAAAACTGCTCTAAAGTCATTAAAGTGCACTTATAGATAGGGCAGAGTACAGTAGACATCAGAAACAGTATCACACACTGCTGAGTAAAACCAGCACATATTTCTGTTATTTATCGATTCTTAGTCCTACTTTTAAACACTTCGAATTCACTCACATATCCACTAACTTGCTGATGAGGACATGAGGTTTATTGTTAAGCAGTAGCTTTAGATTAACACTGTACTAGCAGGAGTGTCCCACAGGGCTGTGTTAGCGCACCACTTTTAATTTATACAGTTAGGACTCAAGTTATGCAATATCTGCAGCAATGTTAAGTGAAATATAAATTTTTAGCTGACAGTTGATTTCTTTCAAGTGTCATATAATCGCACCGTAACTTATTGATTGACAGATTAACTGCCGTTGATTATACAACATGGTTTGATAAACAGTCAGTAAATGTACACATGCAACCATGCTATCCATATATTATTAACAGGAACAAATAAAACTGCTGCAGCTGCCTAACAATTCTTCCCGCATGACAAAAACAAATTACACTTCAGTTGGACACAACACACACATTTACACACACACACACACACACACACACACACACACACACACTCACACACACACACACTCACCGGTTCAGGGTATACCAGCGGCAGGGGAAGGCAGACAAGGGGAGTTGCAACAATGATGATGTAGTTTCTGTGGTTCCACAGCCACTTGCACCAGTTCTTGAACCCTCTGGTAAATAAACGCAAAGCCATTGATGCAAAACTCTGCATGAGATAATGACAGCTAGATAAATAAATAAATAGATAAATAAATAAAAATCAATACAACTATTAATGACACTAATAATAACAATAGTAATAAAGAACAACTGGTTAAAGCTAAGATGTGCTCTTAGAACCTCTGAGATAATGACAATGACACACCTGCAGTCTCCGATTTATATGACTTGCTGTGAATCAAACATTAACTCGGCACCAAAGTGCTGAAAACGTCAGCCCGTGTTGGTGGAGCAGACTACAGGCTGCAGGAGATAGAGTACAATACCAGAGCGGGGTAAAAGTTCGCGGAGGTCAACACGTTCACCTGAAGATGAAAATGTTAAACGTAGCTCTGTGCAATTTTAATATATTATATTATATATAAGGCTGTAAAAACCATTGCTGTGGATTAATTAGTCATGATTAACACCCATTTTAACTGAAGTGCCGATACTCGTGTTTGTCTCAGGCTGGACTTCACTGATGTACTGTTCCTACAGAAGAATCGACAATTCTACGTCAGTGAAATGTTCCGTCTTTAGTCATTGTCCTTAAACGTCCCATCAAGAGGGCCGACGTGCTGCTTTGAGCGGTCCATCTTTGATCAAGCTGCTCGGAGCACCAATCCTCTCAGTGAATGGGGCACGTACATTCACTGTGTTAACAATTTTAATCAAATATTGATCTAGATGAACACGCTATTTTTGTCATCCCAGATTATGCATACTAATTTATTTTTTAAATTACTTGTCAAACTAAAGATTTACAGTTATGAGAAATCAGATATTTGTAGCCAAAATTGATACTGATGACTGAACATTTAGGACAATTTATTATGAACAAAACATTATCAGCAATATAATTGATATCAGTGTCGAAAGATTATATAACTACAGTATATATATATATATATATATATATATATATATATACATTATTGAACTCCCCTCGGTCGCAGCGTGTTGAGCAGGACGGGAACGCTCTCTCGTCCAGCCCAACATCGGGGGTAGGGTACACACTGGTTGACCTGGAGAGAATGCAAGCACGATAAGAAGAGATGAGCCAAGATAAAATAAGATTAGATAAGATAAAAGCTAATTGTCCGAATATTTGCTCTGGGCTAAGTGCCAAAGACACATATTAAATCCCACCAAATGTCATAAGAGGATAATGATGTTGAACAAACAAATAAATAAATAATTCGGTGAATATTATATTACAGCAACTCTGCTGATGGAGAATTACCAACATTCAAATTATGTTTTATCAACATGTTGAAATAAAAAAAAACCAAAACACTCATAAATAAAACAACACATCAGATATTAGACATCTTTAATGATCTGAGCGGATGCAACTCAACCTATCCATCTGTTTTTATTTCTTTTTTTTACATTTAAGGAACGCCACATTGACTGGCTGGTTATTAACCGTACTGGTCATACTGGTGCAGGCACGTCTCAGTGAGTGATGTGAAAAATGTTCTGACCATCATTATTACTCGAGTTCTCTTTGGCTTCTGGGTATATTTTTATGGTTTTAGCTGTTATTTTGAGGCTGAAACCGAAAGCCATGTTTGATTTACTTGCTGTTTTCCACCTAAGATCAATAGAGGAAAGTTGCACAATGTTTGACCTCAGATTTGCTCCCATATATATATCAGCTTCAAAGGGGCGCCATGCTGCCGTTGCTAGTCTGTTTCTGCTTTTGAGTTTTGTTGCTCTGAAATGTTGCGTTTGATTCTGTATTAGCCATTTTTGTAACCAAATCCAGGATTAAAAACTCAGTTATTTCCAAAAATTCTGAGTTTATATTCATGAAACCATCTAATCTGAAAATTAAAATAGAAATCAATGCATTAATTTACACATTTATGCAGATTATACTGCATAAATCTGTGATATGCATGCTGTACATTTATAGGATGAAGTCAAAATTGTAGTAAGTGTTATAAGTCCTATAACTGGGCATTAAATTAAAGGCTACTGGGACAGAGAGGGCATAGATTAGCAGTCACAGTTTAATGATTATCACAGACAGAGACTGACCAATCAGGACAGCCAATGGATGAGCGGTCAATATCTGTCGATGTGCACACAAAACTGCACCACCAAATTAGGACACACACTTCAGTCTCATCTGTCTGTTCGCCAGTGGAGGGAGAACAAGTACACACTTGCTTTCTGTCACAAACAATATCATTGAACTGGTGTAAAGTGGTACAAAGACATTGCAGGACATGAAGCTGGGAGTGGTTCTGCTCAGCTTCGTCCTCCTGCTGGACGCCGTCTTTGCTGCTGAAGGTATCACCCTTTTCATATTTGTGAAATATTTTGCGTAGAATACTGCAAGGATTTTTGGAAAATTATATTTTAAAGATAGAAATATCTGTACTTGCTTTTTTGAAACAAATCTGAGATTCTTAGTTTATAGGTTAATGATACCTTGTATTACACAGATGACAGACATTTCCCCTACTGCCTATATGAATGTTAATAAATGTCACTTACACAAAAGTTTACATTTTTCTAAATGTGATTGTATTCTACTTCTACTAACCGGGAAGAGCATTCCAGACTATGACTTCAGGCTGAGTGTAAAAACTGAGGATTTTTTCTTTATTAAGTCTTGACCTCTGTCGAGGCCAAATGACGCTCCAACAAATGCGGTGCATTTTCACAGAGTCCTGTGTGGGGCGCTGTGGCTCCTTCAACCCACGGACCAAGTGTCAGTGCGACTCCATGTGCGTGTACTACGGAAGCTGCTGCGGGGACTTTGACAAAGTCTGCCCCAAAAAGAGTCAGTGCAGAAGCAGACATTTGTCATATCTTCACTTCAGCCATTATAAGCCTGAAAATCTCAGCTTTTCCTCGTGCAACACAACTGTCTTCCCCAGTGTCCCGTGGCGACACCTTCAGTGAGGTAGAAGACGTTTCAGAAGCGGCGACGACTCCTCAGGCCGAGACAACTGTTGCACCGACTGTCAACACACTTGCAGCAACTACCCCGATCCCTACCACTCCTCGACCCCACTCCCACCCAGGCCCCTCGGTCCCGTCCGTGGACCCCGACGCAGCCCCTTGCAGCGGCCGTCCGTTTGATGCCTTTCTGCAGCTGAAGAATGCGTCGATCTATGCATTCCGAGGTTAATATTGAGTTGACAGTTCCGGGGGGAAAGAAAATAATTGCACACACAGGTTAATCAAAACTTGCTTTTTCCTCCAAAGGGGAATATTTTTTCGAGTTGGATGACGAGTCCATCCTCCCCGGATATCCCAAACTAATTAAGGATGTCTGGGGAATCGCCGGGCCCATCGACGCTGCGTTCACGCGCATCAATTGTCATGGAAAATCCTACATCTTTAAGGTAAACGTTCAATGACTTCAAATATTTAAAATGTGTGATGTTTTAAATGCCAACCTGCAAACGTAAACATTATTTTAAACATCATAAATGTCCTTTCTTGGACTGCAGGGGAACCAGTACTGGCGTTTTGACGGTGACGTAATGGATGAGGATTATCCCCGGAATATTTCAGTCGGCTTTGATGGCGTACCGGACGGTGTCCACGCTGCCTTTGCCGTACCAGCACCGGGTCACCGTGGAAAAGAAAAGGCTTACTTTTTTAAGGGTACAGTAGGGATTGCACACAGACACTCAAAAAAATCCTCCAAATGTAATCAATTATTTTTTCAAACGTTACATTTTTATATTTGTTGTTTATTTCTTACCAAATGTGGTTTTAAAATGATTTCACAAGACCCTGATTTCCAAACACAGGATTTTGAGTAAGAAATCTATTTGTGATTGTTTTTGTTCACATAATGTGATACAAATCCTGTCATATCAGAGGTTCAACGTGCATAAAATAAAGTGTGAGATGATAAAGATACATAACTAGATAATTAATGGGTGCACATTTGTTTCCTGTTTTCCCTGATTCAGAGGACAAGTATTACCAGTATGAGTTCAAGCACCAGCCATCACACGAGGAGTGTGTGGAGATAAGCCAAGCCTCACCATCTCTGCTCTTTTCGCGATACACTGACCTCTTCTGCGATCAGACATGGGAGGATTTATTCGCAGAGCTATTTGGAGGCCCTGGTGAGGCTCATCCTTGTGTATTATCTTTTTTCTTCTGTGTCCTTGTGTGCGTGTATCTCTAACTCGAGTTGCATCGCACATTTAGTTAGCAGTCACCTCGCAGGCTCTCGTCTCACCATGCAAGACTGGCATGGCATCAGGCCCCCTGTGGATGCCACCATGGTTGGAAGAGTCATCCTCGCTCCACAGCCCACATCTCCTCCACCAAGGAGAAGGTGGAGCAGCCGAAAGAGGAAGCCCAGCAGGAACCGCAAAAAACAAAGGAGGCGTTCGCTTTTTGACGACTTTTGGCTTTACGATGACTATTTCGACTATTTCGACTATGCCTCTTACACTGATGGAAGACCAAGACAGCAGCACCAGAACACGCCTGTACAGAATGTGTATTTCTTCAAGAAAGGTATGAATAAAGGACTCAGTTTTCCAAAGTAAAACCATTTTTTTATAACAAGGGAATAAAATGTTTGCTTATTTCTTTTCTTTCCATCATGACAGACAAATACTACAGAGTGAACCTGCAGACTAAACGTGTAGACTCTGCCATCCCGCCTTACCCACGATCCATTGCTAAATATTGGCTGGGTTGTAAGGCTGAAGACACACTTGACACACCAGGAGCAGAGAAGAGAAGTTTATTTTAATCATTTCTGTTTTTATGAGATCAAGGAACTTATAATGGCTTCTGTAAAATTTTCTGATACAGCATTAATATTATAGCAAATTTCAAATAATCGAATAATCTTGAGATGTCATTTTTTGTTATTATCTTGGGCATTTCCTCCAGTTAAAACTTCAGCCTGTCTTACATTATTCCACGTTTACATTTAATTGCTGTACCACTGATACATTCACCTGTAGTGTTTAGAGCATAGGTATAAATCATGTCAAAATAAAATAAGTGTTTGCGTTTTTTTTAATTGCAAAACTAAAGACGCTTTGCCACAAATAAAAGTTCTATAATCGTAAAATTGTGAGTTTTATTCCCCCCAGATAACCGTACGTACATACACTGCCACCTGCAGGTCAAACTGTTCATCTGCAATAGCAAAAATAATTTTGAATACCAAATGCATTTCAAACATATCGTGTGCCGATAGTTTAGAATGTATATACATATATGTATATCTCAAAAGCGTTTGTGCAAAGTCGTTTTATAAATAGATATACTACATAACATATAAAAGGCACCGCTGGGATTCGAACCCAGGATCTCCTGTTTACTAGACAGGCGCTTTAACCAACTAAGCCACGGCGCCAGATGATGTCATGGTGCAAAACTGACTAGATATTGAATTACATGACTATCAGAACCTGTGTGTAGTTAACGTTCACTAAATAATATGCATTAAATGTTCACTAAATATGGTGACCTTTCTAAAACTTTGAAAAAAGTAAATAATGCCAAGAGAAGATGAAACATTTTTAAATATTTTATTCGCATATCGGTTTTTCAACAACAATGTCATGATAAATACTTGTCTGTGTCTATTTACAATGTACATTTAAATAAGTAATTATTCAAATAACATTTGTATTCCATCAGTCACCCAAGAAGATAATCTATCATGGCTGCAGAAATATCCAGATCAGACAAACTGAAGTCCCCTAGGTCATGAAAGCAGAGGTCGGACAGGTCATCAATGGGCTCTTCTGTGCTAGAGAAGTGCTGGTCCAGGAGACTTTCAACAATCTCATTGGATCCATGATGTGAGACTGCGGCACAGCGACTGCCCTCAGGCTCGCCCTCTTCTGAATACTGGAGGAAGGCCTTAAAGTCCTCAGTCAACTCCCATTCACTAAGCCCACTGTCTGGCAATGGATCCAGAGGGTAATCAGTAAAGTCAAAGATTTCACTAAAATCGTTTTGGAAGGCTCCTGAAAGATTTGGCCCATCCAGAGAAAAGGGTGTCGCTTGATGGCCAGAGATAGGGGACGTTGGTGAAGTCATTCTACTGGATGGACTCCCCAACACAGCTGAGAGCCTGGTGGACTGAGGTAAACTTGGAGCAGGGTGACCTGGTGGAGAGGGGGCAGTAAGGGGGAAAGAAGCACCACAACTGGAGTATTGTGGACTGGGAGATGGAGTGCAAAGGTAGTCTGGGGAGGGTTTGGAGACTTCTCTTGATGATTTCTTGCTCTTGAAATATCGCGCACGTCTGTTTTGAAACCACACCTGTTGAAAAGAAATAAACGGTGAAATTTTTATGCATTTTTGGGACTTGCCAAAATTACGCAGATGAAGTCTTTGAATCACTTATGCTTACTGGCCTACATACCTGAATCGTAGACTCTGGCAGTCCAGTTCTAGATGCAAGTGACTCTTTCATTTTAATATCGGGATACTGTGTAATAAAGAAAGTCTTCTCAAGCTCGGTCAGCTGCGCCTTGCTGAAAGTAGTGCGCTTCCGGCGCCGTTGGGCGTCTGAGCGGGTCCTGTGCGCGGCACCGTGATGCCCTGCCAAGGAAGATAAAACGTTAACCCTTCTCTTCTGTTTTGCGAGTCCCAATGCAATAAAGTTAGTAACACATTTAATTCAGAAAACGACCATGTTTAGCAACTGAGGGGAAACGGGCCATTTTTGAACAGGATAATTGGGCCAAATAAACTCTTACAATTTTAAACAGATTGCGTTTGTGGCTAAAATTTTGCTATCAATGCAAATGGAAATACACCCAGTCTATGATAGGAAATATACTCACCAGTGTCTTGTGCGTAACTGTCGTTGTTCATATCCATGCACGCAGCGGGCCAGTAGTGCCCGGAGTAAAAAGTGTTCATCTCAGAAACATTGCCACCAGAAAAATCCAACCCGAAAGCCATTTTGGTGTAGAATGTAACAAGAACACAGACGTCTTTCTGCAAGTCTGTCCTCAACACCAGTGAAGCCGTCGGACCCGGAGCTTCTTATACGTTGTTTGACACACACAATACGACCCCCTATGCAAATCAGCCCTTGCACATCGTACTGGATATTGTCAAGTCTTAGAAACGCGTGCCTTTGATATGGCGGCTGTCCGGCTATTAGGTGGCCGTTTGATCCCCATGAGCCGTTAATGTGCCCATTCAGACTGGAAGCTGCTTACAGGAGTGCAAAGTCTCACAACACTGATGTGTTTATAGTAAACATCAGAATTTTTTGCTTATATTGTCTTGGACCAATATTGAAAGAAGTATATGGGAAAGTCAAACAATGAAAATCAGAAACACACCTGTCGACCGATTGAAATTGACGCTATATGAAAAGACTCGTGCATTGATTTATGTGGTCTTTTTTCCAGAATTACAATTTTCTTAAATAACCATTTTATAACACAGTCGAGCACCACATGGATTGCAACAACGACTTTTTGCCACATTTCTGGCACTTCAGTCTGCGACACATCCTTCATCCATTTCTCGGCCCTCCTGGCGCGCACGCAGCAGCAGGGGAAAAAAAGAGTGTGGACGCTGGAAGTGTATTGAAGCTGCTGGAGAGGAAGGCTTCAGTCAACCGCGATGTGTCGAGGTGATAAATCGTCCCAGTATTTTCAGCTTCCTGTTCGGTTGCGTTTTCACAAAAGAAAACACCGGATAGCGCACAGTCCAATGCACAAGTGAGTGCCAGACTCAGCAAGCGATCTGAGTTTTTAGCGTAAAACTGAAGGCTTGGAATTGAATTCAACCTGAAAAACTGTGCCAAATTAAAAGCAGAAGCCCAATACTAAATGCTATTGCCGACAGAGACGTGGATATGGCTTGATGGAGAGCACGTGATGAATGAGTGAACAACTGATATTAAAACCGTAAAGCATCATTCACGTGCATGATTAAGTCCAATTATGGGCGAAGTAGTCCTCTTTGGCACCTACTCTGTCCACCAACTGATCAGTAATATTCTGTCTGTACAGCCCCTCGTCATATGACTTGCATGAAGAGCACCGATACCAAAACAAATGGGCTGTCGAAACCAGCCACATGACTCTGATGAGGATCTATGGACAGGTTTTGTCACACACGTAAACATGTTGGATCATATGCCCTGGTCAAGCCCTTAACGCACTAAAAGTTCTGTTAAAACTACACCTTAACTACCCATCTGCATTGTGATTTCAAACTAAAATTCAGAATTTACTGATAAAACTTCTCATATTGTTTTTCATTTGTCTTAACATAGACTTTCTAAAATTATTGTAAGTATGCAACTGAATTTTGCAATTGAACTTTTATTGGAATTTTGAGGTATGTCAGAATTATGAGAAATAGCAAGAATAAAGAGTGGAAATAAAGAAGAAAAATGAGGAGGGAGGGAATAATTTGGACATTGTTACCAGAGTCCAAAAGATTAAACAAAAAATGTCACGAAAAGTGGGGGAACCCTCACAATACACAGACTGTCCTTTCTGGGTCTGAATGCTTCAGTTTATACTTTCCAAACTCAGGTGTGCACACAGAATTGCTTCTCTTCCCTGTCCACACTCCACTCTAGGAAAGCAGGGGTTGACACTTAAGTGTGAATGACGCTGCACCCTCCTCTTCCTCACCTACAGCCTCGCTCCTTCCTTCACAATACACAAACACGGTTCCTCAGGCTGCCGTTTGAAGTGGAAACTCCATCCACATTTCCTGTCAAGCTGACAGATTTTTTGGGTCTAATCCGTGTGCTGCTTCGCTGAGGCGAGGGAGTTACCCCCCTGCTGCAAAAGCTCTTCTGGATCAGAGAAATAGAAGCTGAGTGTGATTCCAACTTGGCAGTGGATAAAAGAGTGTCAGAAGAAGAGGAAGAAGAGGAAAGCAGTAGCGACTTATGCATTACATAAGTATGGATTATGACTCGAGGAATGTCGAGGATACTGCTGTGATGTAGCAGGTCCCTGTGACTGATGCTGCTGGAAGTGCATGCACTTTTTCTTTTTTAACAATATACAGCTTCACCACAGAAGACTGCCTATTTTTCAAATATTTTTCTCTTACGTATCGTGTGAGGCGAGGAACCAAATCAGACCAATTAGAAAATATACCTGTCAGTGTTAATTTAGCTTCAAACATGGTTCAGGAGCCTAAAATTCATACATGGCCTGGCTGCATTGTGCAGTTCCAGGTGGGGCTCAAACATTTAACCCCAGCCCACGGTGTTTGGTTTAATCAATATGGACAGAGTGGCCATGAACTATAAACTCTCATTTCTTTTTAAAGGGCTGCAAGGAAACACAGGCCAGCCTGGGTGGCCCCTCCACAAAACTGCAACTAAAAACTAAAAAACCCAAACATACAAACAAAAACCAATACAGATACGCACATCTGTGTTTCACTGAAGAATGGCCCCTGGTTAGGTAGTCTACCACACATTTTTGCCTCCTCTTTCTTGCGGGACGGACGTGGAGTCCCGCCCCGGTCTGCGCACTTCTCGGATGCTGAGTTCCTGCCCCCACGGTGGGTGGAACTAACGCGAGAAATAGAGCTGCGTTCCTGTGTCCGTTTTTCACTCCGCCGACCTACTTGACGGCCCAGACGGGGGAAAAGATCCACACAAACACGACGCTACAGGTAGAAAAGTGCTCGGTGTTTGTTTGTTTGTCTTTTTAAATTTTCTGTTTGTGTTTGTCTTTTTAAATCCCCTGTTGTTTCACTAAGAGATGGGACAAAAGCCGAGACAGGACCGCAACTCCACCATTGTGACGCATTGATGACACATTTATGCGTTAAATGTTTCTCTATTCCATATAAAATAGTCACAGGTCGAACAGGAAAGAGAGTTAATAGCTTTAATGCAAAATAACCCTCCTGGTTAGTACTTAACAAATTAAATCACAGATAATACAAAATGGATTTTGGAAGTTCTTATTTGAATTGGGTCTCTTCAGATTTTGAGCACTAACAACTCAGAAATGCTGTCATATCAGGTATTTAGAATTTACATATTAATAAAATAACTTAATCACATGTTTGCCATATGTGTAGCAACAAAAAGACTAATTTATGGTGTGTACAGGAATAAAACTGCAATTGTGTGAGAAGTGCATCAGACTAACAAGCAAAGCAAAATATACATATTTACAGATTAACAGAAAAAACATCATTTTTCCCCAGGATGTCCAGGGAGCAGAAGGCAGTGGCCCGGGCCAGGAAAGCCTTTGAAACAGGCCGATCCAAGCCTTTGGAGCACCGGATCCACCAGCTGAAGAACTTGCAGCGCCTATTGACCGAGAGGAAGAAAGAAATTGCAGATGCCATCAAAAAAGACCTGGGTAAGGTGAGTACCACCACGGCCTCCACACTCAAAGGTGGGTTCATATGTTTGTATGTCTTTGCTTATTAAACATAGCTGGATCATATTATATCCTGTTCTGAAGTAATGAGCATATTAGACATCCAGTCAGGGACGGACACACTAACAAAACCAAATAACAAAAATGTTCTAAAACATTTGAAGAACAAGTGCAATGATTAGTTCACTTGTCTCCACAAAAGTTTAGGCTTGCAAATTGCAAAATGGTGAATATAAATAGAAAAAAGTAAATCCATTCTCTTTGTCTTCATCTGAAGAGCGAGGAGGGAGCCCAGATGTACGAGACTCTGGGTCTGGAGGGGGAGATCAACACGGTTGTCAGGAAGTTAAAGGAGTGGGCAGCACCTCGACCCGTGGAGAAGAACCTGTTGACCATCTCAGACACCGCCTACATCAGACCAGAGCCTCTTGGAGTGGTGCTGGTCATCGGAGCCTGGAACTATCCCTGGGCCGTCACCATCCAACCTCTGATTGGAGCCATCGCTGCTGGTAATGTGTGTGTTTTTCTACACATGGTGGGTCACATGATGTATTTTTTTCATACACTGGAGTCACAACATCTTAGTTCAAGGACAAAACTTTTAAAGGAAGGCATGAGTTGGTTCAGATGAAGGGTTGTAATCAGGTGTTCACTTTAATGCCCCTACAACGAAGTCTGCACAGGTGTGTGTGTGTGTGTGTGTGTATGTGTGTGTGTGTGTGTGTGTGTGTGTGTGTGTGTGTGTGTGTGTGTGTGTGTGTGTGTGTGTGTGTGT
>BJFM01000381.1:185064-215385 GCA_016586285.1 Arothron firmamentum
GAGAGAGAGAGAGAGAGAGAGAGAGAGAGAGAGAGAGAGAGAGGGGATTAGTAGGTGAAAGCAGCATGCATAATAAAACAAGGTCATTGTTCACATTTGTTTCAGATGTTAAATTAACTTCCCTCCATAATGAACTTTGGACGTCTTGTGAACAGAACTACGAAACTTCCTTTTTTATGACCACACATCTCAGCTTAATGTGTCAAAGGCCACAACAGCAGCAGAATTTTAAAATCATTTATGTAACTGGCATGCAGGCGCTATCGTGCAGGGTCTTCGTCATCGTGTCATCATGCACATTTCTCAACGCTCTGGGTTGTACCAGTGAGCGCTCAGAGGTCAGGGTTAAACTGCGGCTGAATCCCTTATCTGTAAACACAGAAGAAAAAAACCTGAATCATACTTCACTCATTTATGTTGGTTCCACTGTCCTTTTCCATATTAGTGCTCTGACCTTGGCTGCCAACTGTTAAAAAAAAAAAAACACATCATTTTTAAACTAAAACAGTGATTTTAACTCAAACGAGCCATATGCTCCCAGGCTGTGTGCACAACACGGACTTTAGACTTCAGCCTTAGTCACCACCAGTATCAGATATGGTCAGGGTCACAAATCAGGTCTCTGTTGGCAGAATATTTAAGATTCAGGCCAAAGGGATATGTCTGCACTCTCACTCATATTAGATACCAGATTCCAGCAGGTTCTGGTCACTATGGTAACCCAAAAGAAGGGATATAGATATGTGTGCGCAGGAATCTGTAAATTTGTATTAAGAATCCATGTTTGCATAATCAGTTTTCAGTTGCAAGTATGGTTTGAGAGCAACTCAAAAGCTGTGGCAAAGACAAAGTAATGGTATTAAAATAAAAACCTGGTTTATTTCTCCAGGTAATGCTGCTGTGATCAAACCCTCTGAGGTCTCTGCTCACACTGCAAAGGTGATGGAGGACCTGCTGCCACTTTACATCGACAAAGTAAGGAAGCGTCTCGAGACATCAGCATGAAAAGCTTCCAGAAATTCGGTGTTTTGGCATTATTACACAGGCATTGTTCTGTTTTGACCAGTTTGTTTTATTTGTGCAATAATTACTGGGATTACTGAATATGACTAAAGTATCAAGGATTAAAAACATGAAATGTCATCATTCTGTGTCTTTGTGAGGTGAGTAGGCCACTCCTTGTTTGTAAACCATGCTTTTATTGTGAAAATACAAGATGACAGGCTATTATTTTTATCTGTTGGGTCGAAAAATCTGCCTACATCAGAGCAAAATGATCTCTTTCTATATCACTCAGGTAACACAGACGACTCTTTGTAAATGAATGTGTATGTTTTTCTGTCCTGTGCGTCAGGAACTTTATCCTGTAGTAACCGGGGGCGTTCCAGAGACCCAGGAACTGCTGCGGCAGAGGTTCGACCACATCTTTTACACCGGCAACAGTATGGTGGGCAAAGTGATCATGGAGGCTGCTGCTAAACATCTGACACCCGTCACCCTGGAGCTGGGTGGCAAGAGCCCCTGCTACATCGACAACAACTGCGACTTAACGATCGCTTGCAGGTCAGAGCTGCCAATCAACGCTCGTTTGCTAATGAGCACTGGGTGAACTCGGTGTGAAGCTTGCGCGTATCCTGCTAACCCTGCTCCTGACGTGCAGGCGCATCGCCTGGGGAAAGTACACCAACTGCGGTCAGACCTGCATCGCCCCAGACTACATCCTGTGTGATCCCAGCATTCAGAACCAAGTCATTGAGGAGGTCCAGAAGGCTATTAAGGTGTGGAAAAGCTAAGAAAAGATGATCTATTCTTTGTAACTTTTTGATCCTGTCTATGTTATAAATGCAATAGCAGCAACTGTTGAGGTTATGACGTTATTAAGCAACTTAATTTTAATAACATGAGCATAAAGGAGTTAAAAGGACTCTTAAAACATTTAATATAGCATCTCACTCTTTCTCCATTTTTGTTAAAAAATGTTTGGTCTAATAGGAGTTCTATACAGACAACCCAAAGACCTGCGCCGACTACTGTCGCATCATCAACCAGCGCCACTTCAAGAGGATAATGGCCATGTTGGCAGACAGCACCATTGCTGTGGGAGGCGACAACGATGAGTCAGACTGCTACATAGGTTAAAAAAAAAAACACTTCTATCATGTACTTCAGTATACATATTCAATTGGTGCTGTTTTAATTGGATTTCTCTCTAGAAATTGTGATATTATGTTATGTTTAGCACCCACAATTCTGAAAGATGTAAAGCCAGAAGCAAAGGTGATGCAGGAGGAGATATTCGGACCACTGCTCCCCATCCTGCCGGTCAGCGGCCTGGATGAAGCCATCAAGTTTATCAATAAAGGAGAGAAGCCGTTAGCACTCTATGTCTTCTCACACGATAACAAGGTATTAAGATGAAGAACTGTAGAGCTTAGATGCAGCATCTACTGTGCACTAGTCTGTTGCAAGACCACTTTTGTTCTCTGCTTTAAAGGTCATAAACAGAATGAGAGATGAAACCTCCAGTGGAGGACTGCTGGCCAACGACTGTCTTGTGCATTTTTCTGTCAGTTCTCTGCCATTTGGTGGTGTGGGTAAGTACATCTACAGACAGGGTTCTGCTTTTCTGGGTTCCTAAAACAATGCTGTCACTGACTCGGTCAAGGCTTGTATTATCAGTCCATGTGTACGGAACACCACATGTACCTGCATGGATCTCCTCAATGTGCTAAAATGTTCAAAACTCTTCCCGTGAACAGGGAACAGTGGGATGGGTTGCTACCACGGCAAGTTCAGCTTTGACCAGCTGAGCCACCAGCGCGCATGCCTCATCAAGCAGCTGAAAATGGAAGGGATGAACGATATGCGTTACCCCCCTCACACGGCCAAGAAGCTGGGCTGGGCGCGGTTCTTCATCCTTAAGACCGTGGACCTGGGTTGGATGGGTCGGATGGCATTATTAGCCATCATGGCTGTTGTGGCTGCTGTTGCTCTGCAGGTGAGCTTGAGATAAAAGACTCGGATCCTGTTGAAGCACATTTAGATACCTGACAAATAGGAGCATATATGGTGCATTACCCTAGAGCACCACCAGGGGGAGGAATTACACGATTTATCACATTTACATTAAGCTTTGATGTTAAGCAAATAAATAACAATATTACAGGACTAACCTCTAATCTGAATGCTGTCTTTGCAGCATTACTTCAATTGAAGCCAACTTTACAAACAAGAAAGAAGAAAAGATCAGTTCATCAGCAACGTTCAGGCATCTGAAAATGAAGGAAATATGCAAGATTCAAGATTTTCTGTCCAGTGTTTTAGAGCAGGCATCAATACCGTCAAATTAGCCATAAAAATGATTAAACATGCTGATTTTATTTTTTAAAAATTTTAAAAAATTATTTTTTAACCTGAAATAATAGTAACTACTAAAACATTTAAAAATATATATATGTAACTAAAATTTTAATATATACTCAGAATACTATTAATATAGTATTTGTATAATATAATAATAATAATAATATTTGAATAAATATACATTGTGTACATTTATCATTTTGTGAATTATTCGCAATTTTACATGGACAATCTTTGTAATCCTGTATATGAAAAGGCTGAAGCTTCTCCTCAGTAAAAGACACACAAAGGCCTCTAAAGGACTTTCAGACTGAGAAAGGACTCTCTGGTCTGGTGAGACCAAGATGAAGCTTTTTATTTTTAGAGCTCAGTTAAAAATGGCAAGAAACTTAAAAGGCAAAATGTGAAGTGTAGATGTGTGTATTTTACAGGTTTCAGCAAAAAGCAGACGCAATAATGATGCAGCAAAAGGGGGGAAAAAGTCCAAAAAAGCCCTGAAAATCCCTCCATTCTGTTCAAATCCACCTGTGATATCACTCAGGTGGTGTTAGACGCCACACTGCAAGCTTTTATGAGATTGACAAAGCTTTTAGTCGATGTGTGATGTGTTACCACCAGGTGTCTCGGAGCACTTTCCCAAAGTGACTTTTGCTCTCGTGTTCACACACCTTTGTCAGACTGGTGGGTATCTCCCTCCCACCACCGAAGGCAGATCAGTCAGCATGTGAAGGGCATGAAAATTAGTTTGGCTGGGATCTTCTTCGGTGCCTGTGTTCATCATGGGTTTTTCTGCCTACCTCCTGACTCTGCTTTGTCTCTTCTCTCCGTGCACAGGTAGGAAACACATGCAAAATTATTCTAATTAGTGCTGCAGTGTGAGGGATTTAGAAGAATTAAGAATTAATAAATAATAATTAATAATTAAACACAAATATTCTAAAATTATGTTACAGTGACAGAAACTGGTTTCATGGTTTGATTTTAAGGTTGAATAACAATCAGAGATAAATTTATCACATTAGTTGCCTGATCTGACCAACAACATTTGACTATATTAAACATGATCAGAACCCTTGCTCAGCATCACTCTTCTTAGTTAATATGACTGTTAACAACAGCAGGCTTTTATTACCCTGATGAATTTCGTTACAGCTACAACTTCTGCTGAAAGATATTGTTAAAAAAAATTTCCACATGAAATTATAATACATCTCCAAGGAAAATCATGTCCAGGTGAAAGTTTAGCTGTGACTTTTCTGGACTGATCAGAATTGCTGGAACACACACGTGCACGCACGCACGCACGCACGCACGCACACACACACACATGCAGGTGAAGGTTGGCCTTGTTCCAATGGTGCATTGTTCTCACTCGGTGAGAACCTTTCTCCTCTTCTAAGGAACTGCATTGTGGGAAATGGTGGGGTAATTTGTGTTCCTATATTAGCTAAATCTCTCTCTACGGTGCACTTGATTTCCCACCGTGGAGCAACAAGCTGGAGTTTCATTCACATGAGCAACACAATACACAACGATGCCTGCAGCACCTGGTGCACGGAGGCACCAGTGGAGGAGCCCTTTCAGCAGATTCTTTTTCCTCCCAGTGTAATCATTATGAAAATTATCTACATCACCTTATGTTGGTGGGCTGCAGCAAACATTGTTTCATTGTTTAAAACATTTTTTGTTTTTCCTTTTTTAGTTTTCAGTACTGGTCCCAACATGTGAACATCAGTCTTGTGAGAATCGTCTGATCATATTCATTAAACATGCTTTCAGATAATTTATAATTAAATAATGAGCACAGAAACAGTAATGAGAATTAATAATTAGCTTTGTGTGTGTGTATGTGTGTGTGTGTGTGTGAGAGAGAGAGAGAGAGAGAGAGAGAGAGAGAGAAAGAGAAAGATTTCTCAAACTTGCGCTGAAGCGAACCAAAAACTGCAGATCAGCTCTTGCGGTTGCTGATTCAGACTGTGGCTAATCGAGCATGAAAGCAAAAAGACCATGTTGTCGTTATTTCCTAAACTATCTGTGCGCTCTTCTGTCTCTCCAGCTCAGTGGTGTTACCAGAGCCAGTACTCCTGTGATGACACATGCAGAGGTGAGACCACCGGCTGAGATTCACTGTCACTGCATTTAAATACAGTAGAAATGCAGTAAGTGAGAGGACTGGTCAGCTGATCTTACACCCAAGACCAGTTTGAAGTATTGATGTGACCAGATCTCCCTGCAGATGATGATGATGATGATGATGATGATGATGATGATGATGATGATGATGATGATGATGATGATGATGATGTCTTTCAGACCCCATCCACTGGGCAGCTGAGTTTCCCAGCTGCGGAGGACTACGCCAATCGCCCATCAACATCGTCACCAGTAAAGTCCACATGAACAACGCCCTGCAGCCCTTCACCTTCATCGGTCACAGCAGCAGAATCAACGTGACAGTGGAGAACAAAGGTCACTCTGGTAACGCAGCCTCTTCCCCTCCAGCTGTTAGCCTGGTGTTAATGCTGAGGATCTCCACCGTGCATCAAGAGGCCATCTCTCTTTTCTTTGTGCAGCCCACTTTGTCCTTCCACAGTTGGTTCGTCTGACAGGAGGAGGCCTGCCTGGTCAGTACCGAGCGGCCCAGTTTCACTTCCACTGGGGGGGTATGGGGAGGCCAGGATCAGAGCACACCATTGATGGAGAAAGGTTCCCCATGGAGGTACAGGAGGCAACACATTCTTCACCTGTATGGAGAAAAACACAAGAGAACATCTTTGATATGACTCCACTGTTGTTCTGCTTCTCAGATGCATATAGTGCACATTAAAGAACCATATGGTTCTCTGGCAGAGGCAGAACATGATATGGCAGGTATAGCTCTACTTGCCTTTCTGTTTGAGGTAATGCTGTGGGACATGTTCACGTCAATCCTACCAGCAAACACAGATCCGCCTCTGACGTTCCTGATTGTCTCTGTGCAGGAAGCAGCTGAAGATCATCCTCATTTGGACACAATCATCACGGCTTTAGGACGAGTGCAGAACAACGGTACGGTTGTGGGAACACGCAGGTGAACATCACCAGACATCAGCTTGCATTTCTCCTCAACTGTTTCTGTGCAGGCAGCAGCACGGTGATCCCAAACTTCCGACTCAGTGACCTCGTCCCGTCAGCGAGGGAGCTTCACAGTTATTACCGCTATGTGGGCTCCATGACGACGCCAGGCTGTGAACAGGCCGTGGCCTGGACGGTGTTCCACAGGACTCTGTCCATCAGCAGCCGACAGGTAAGGCCCACAAATGGATGACCAGAATGCAAATCGTCATGGAATGTTGGCTCTGCACTGACCTGTTTTCCCTGCTCGCTGTTCCAGCTGGATGACATTGTCCAGCAGTGCAGATTCTGGACGGGACAGCCCATGATGGACATATTCAGGCCCACGCAGCCTCTGGATGGCAGAGTGGTGTACCGCTCCCAAGCCAGTGCTGCTCTGAATATGGGGCTCCAGCTGTGGGTCACTGTTCTTCCAGCTGTCCTGGGGACGCTGCTGCACTGAATCATCGCATTAAAACACCCGATTTATGTAACTTGCCAGAACGTTAAAGAATCAATAAACTAGATCCAGTCTGGTAATTCAGTTTTCACACCTGCACTTCAACCGTAATGATCTAACAGGTTAGGAGTAGGAACGGTTTTCATGTAAAGATCTAAAATTTAATTACAGCCATTATTTCATGAACTAACACTTGCAAAGCAACTATAACCTTCCCATTATGGTCAGTGTAATGTTAACAAAAGTCTGTTAGATGACGACTAAAATACCAGTAACTTGGGTAGCTGTTTAGTTACCATAATACAACATAAAATACATGAGGATATAAGGATTAGAGATCTAATCTAGAGGTCGTGGGGCAAAATGAAATGATAAAATGACTCAAACCACAGCAAAAACACACTTTATTTTATGTATCTGGTATCCTGGCAACAAATGCAAAGACACAGAATCTATCACTGCAGATTAAAAATGTTGGGTATGAGCGCTCTCTATGGTGAACAGCGCCCCCTGGCGCTTAATGTAGCTCTGAACAAAACAACTGCTTTAAGACATCCCTGTGGGTCAGACAATTCTATCTGGATCAAGATATTTTGACCTGATAGAAAAGCCAGATATTAACTTTAATCTGATTTATTGAATGTGCTTCTTCAGCCACTTCCTCAAGTGCTCCACCTGTGCAGTAACGCTGCTCTTGGCCGTCCCGCCAGGAGCGCCATACTGCTCCACGCTGTTCCTGTAGTCCCAGAGCGAGGTGACGTCTGCCCCAAACAGAGGGCTACAAATGACACAAACACAGAGAGAACAAAGGGCAAGAAAATTAGGGAAATCCCAAGACTATGGGAGGAAAAATGACCAAAGGAAGACGTAGTCACCTAATGGCGCGCAGGTCTTCATCAGTGAGCTGATTCAGGACCACGTTCTTTGACTCAGCAGCAGAGACTGCTTTACCAGAGATACTGTGGGCCTCTCTGAAGGGAATCTGGAACAGACACAGTCTAAACCATAAATGATGCCTTCTGAATAGTTATTTCTGTATTTACAGGTGTTTTCTGTTCCAAAATTCAAAAGAAACTGAAGATGATGTGCCCAGCTTAAAAGAAAACATATTAAATAACTCAAAAGTACTCACGCCCTTTCTCACAAGGTAGTAGGCCAGGTCAGTGGCCAACATGTCAGGACTGAGCGACGCTTCCATCACACTCGGGTTGATCTACAACACAAGGAAAAAGGCAAACCTGTGGCATCAGATCACTATTCTGGGATTCAATATCTTGAGTATAAGTTCAGCATTTCTTTTTAAAATTCCTTTACGACAAATACATTTCTGACCTTGAGAGTCGACATGACTCCGGTTGCCACCTGCAGCACAGCGTGAATGGTGTCATAGCAGTCGAACATGGCCTCCTTATCCTCCTAAACACCAACAGCATGGCCAAAAACCATGAGAGAGGAAATTTTCAAGTATGAAGTCACAGAAATATACACATTTATACCTGCAGGTCCTTGTTGTAGGTGCTGGGCAGACCCTTGAGAGTCATCATGAATCCTGCACACTGAAATACAAAAATGCTAAATCCAGGTTGGGTTTAAAAACGTACACGTATGTACAAACATACAAAGAGATGGATATGGACACAGCAAACCAGCATGGTGATAAAATTATAAAGTCAGTTTTCAAGGTTAGGGCTGGTTTAATGGCTCTAAATACCTGGCAGTAAATTTTACCAAGAGAAACAGTCTTTTAAATTGTGCTAATCTTACTCTTCCAAAGACGCGTCCGGCTTTACTCCTGATCAGTTCGAGACTGTCGGCATTCTTTTTCTGGGGCATCAGACTGCTGCCAGTGCTGCACACACGAACACAAACGAAGCATACATGAGACTTGCATTTATTTTTTTAGATGGAGCATAAACGGACCTGTAGGCCTCGGAGAGGGTGATGAAGGAGAACTCTTTTGTGCTGTACAGGATCAGGTCCTCAGCCATCTTACTGGCATGAGTCAAACACAAGGAAGCCCAGAACAAGAATTCCGCTAGGGAAACATGCACACATTGACGTAGTTGCACACTTCATTCAGACTCTGATTATTTGAGTGTGCAAGTGAAGTAAACACATACCAACAAAGTCCCTTTGGCCTGTTGCATCCATGCTGTTTAAGCTGATTTCTTCAAATTCTAGCTCTATGCAGATGAAAATTGTTAAACAGGTGAAAATAGCAACACAAATACATCTGACAGGACAATAATAATCTGCTCCTTTCTAGCCAGACCTTTACGCAGCAGCTCCCTGTCAATGTCAAAGGGTGTCCCAGCAATGGCCCCACTGTGAGGAAGAAGAATCCGTCTGAAATGACCTCAGATCAGTGTCATATAATCCGTGTGTGCTCACGGCTTACCTGCCGAGAGGCAAAACATTCACTCTTTTCTTTATCTCTTGAAGTCTTTCCACATCCCTGCTCAGAGCCACAGCATGACTGAACAAAGACAGGAGAGGATGCTAATGAAGTTACTGCTGGAGACGTGACTGGATGAGTTGATTCAGTTTACCTCAGCATCCACTGGCTCCATCTGATTGGCTGAGCTCTTTGCATGTGGGTGTAACCCGGAAAGATGGTGTCAATTTCTCTGAAAAGAAAATGATGACAGTGTTTAAATAAAATAAAGCCTGTTAACTCTAACTTGTTGTTTGCAGTGTGTGTTTTCCTTACGCGGCGGCACGCTCCACCATGGTTGATATCAGCTTCACACTGTCATCCAGCAGGGTAGAGATCGCGTCTCTTAACCACAGCCTCATGTCGGTTACGACCTGGTGGTAGGACAGAAATATATTCACAAAACGACACGTTAAAAATCTCCGACCTGGTCATACTTTATCAGCTAGCACTCACATTCAGGTAACTCTTAACGCAAGCTGAAAAATAAACTAGAGCTGATGCTAACTCCAATCACACCTGGTCATTTCTGCTTCTGCCTGTGTGCAGCTTCCCCGCAGGTTGGCCGATCAGCTCCTGGAAGAAAAAGGGTAAAAATGGCATCAGTGTGTCTAAAAAAATAATCCTGAAAGCCTACTACTGAAGGTCTTTAGCTTACAGAGCTAACTGCCGATGTCTGCTAAGGTCATCTAAACAATTACTCACCTTTAACCTCCGCTCATTGGCAGTGTGGATGTCTTCATCCCCAGGCTTGATCACAAAAGCACCTGTGGACCACTCCTCAAAAATCTGGATGATTAAAAATTGTATCATCAAGCACATCAAAACCATTATGAATTTGTGGAAAATCTGCATTTTGTTTTTATGTACTTAACTGCTTACTGTTACAATCTGGACAATGCACAAGACAAACAAAAGCAGGGACTGAAAGAAACATCTGATGTATGCCACATAGCTGGGATTCCACATGTTCCCATTGTAAATGTCAGCCATCTTTTGAACATACATCTACTCTTTTTTAATTTTTAGAGCCTATTTTTTTCATCCTATATTTCTTTCCTTAAATTTTCTGCCCACTTGCTTTGCAGATGTTTGCTTAACCAATTAAATTATTTAAAATCCTGACATGAGAGATTACCTTATCCAGCCCCAGCAGGATTTGATTCATCTCATCCGTGGTCACCAGCTTTGCCCTTTCCAGAGCTTTTACATAAGCTTTGCTTCCTCGGATGTCAGCATCCCACATTCTCTGGTCATACTCCATAGAGGAATTGAACTTCTCCATGATCGGGTCGATGTTTCCCACGAAACGGCCTCCCCAAAGTTTACTTCCCTATAAATCAGCGAAGCTCAAGTCACATTTTAAATTGTAAGATTGTAATATCTCACAGCACGAAGAAAGAAAGAAAGAAAGAAAGAAAGAAAGAAAGAAAGAAAGAAAGAAAGAAAGAAAGAAATCAGCGGCCATTGTTATACAAGTACCTGCCCCTTGGCAGCTAAGTGCATCTCATTTTACGACACTGTGCACATCCACTTCGATTCATAGTATTGTTACCCATTTTCCTGCTAAAACTTGGAAATATTGATGTGCACACGGACGCCATCAGCTGTCATGATCAGTACCCACAGGTACCAGTAGGGGGTGACATACTTGTGTCATGTGATCTTTGCCAGTTGTATTGTAAAAGAAAGCTATAAAGTAAAAGGCAAAAAACAAAGAATGCGCTATAAAAACATATGTGAGATATTACAATGAATAAATTGTATTATACAGACACCCTGGAGGCTTACAATGAACTTTCATGCACGTCTTTAGCGAACTTTGCCTTGTTAAATACAAACGTGTCGCTTGCGTTACTGTCCTTCTTTAACCTGGAGTTAGTCAATCATTACACTATATTATCTGCCGTCTCTGGGCTTGCTGAAATTAAAACCAAACTACTAAAACAGGAGTTAATAGATCACACATCGGTAGCATCTCGCTTCTGCAGCACTCGTATAAACCGCCGAGATTTGATGACAGCTGCTGATACCAGAAAAAGAAACCATTTGAAGAGACGCCATTTTCATAGATATTATTGATATTGCTATAGAAGCTGCTATAGTGTGTAAGCCGGCTATTGCCTGCAGTAGACAGGGCAGCTCACCTCGGTGCTCGCCATGGTTAACGTTGTGGGCAGCGCGCTTCCTGTGAAAGGGGCAAAAGGGAGGGCTCTATGTGTTTTGGATTGGAAAAGGGGACCTAGCGCCCCCATCATTGAATATAGCACTAGACAACGATATGTTATTAATATGTCATTAAAATACGACATTATAGGCAAGTTTACACAGACATATTTACCTTAATGTAGAGTAAAAATTTTACAAGGGCATATTTAGATTTAGAAGCATAAAAAGGGAAAAGACAGTAAATATGATATTTTTTTATGGTTCCATATTTTGGGACTGAAAATTGTTCATGATTACAAATACAAATAGATACATATACAAATATAAAAATAGAAACATAATACATTCTAAGCAATTATCCAGTCAAAATGTTGATGAAATTACACAGTTAAGTAAATACGATGGGCAAACTTGCAGCATGTTAGCTATTCCGTCAAATTTGCTGCTGCCGGAACGTCGACGTGGCTCAGTCGTTATTTTCCATACGGTCAGTTTTTGGTGACGTACCAGTCATAGACGCTTCAAATGGACGTGTGAGTTTTTAATCAATAGATGTTTATCATCCATTTTACAAGTTAAATTGTTTTTCTCCTTTGTCTATAAATGATGCTTAAGTGGACAAACGCTTGTCGATGCTAGTAAAAGATAAAAAGGAGTCGTACTACCCCGTTCGTTTATAGTGTGAAAGACAATTTTTAAAATCGTAATCCGGAAGTATGATATTCTGGAGTTGTGTTAATACCTAGATTAAATAAAGCTTCGTTTAATGTAGGAGGTTGTCAAAGTGGGTTTCTGAAGTGACAGGCACACAACCAAAAAACTTGATTTTATTCTTCTCTGCATCGTCAACGTAGCATAATAACTTCTCGAAGTACACATTTATGCTAGCAAAACACGAGAGGGCCATTGATATTGCTTTTAAGATACACAGTCACGTTGATTTTTTAAATTACATTTATTAGACATGTTTTATAATAAATAATGAATGGAGGTTTATAGGTGATCATCGTGTATTTTCTTTCTTTCTTTCTTTCTTTCTTTCTTTCTTTCTTTCTTTCTTTCTTTCTTTTTTTTTAGGAAAAATGCAAATGCCGCAATGCTTAGTAATTACGAGGTAAAATAATGTCCCTATGCTTTACACTTTCTTCTTCTGTCACACTCACCAGACATAAAATAAAAATGGCACCATACACATTTTGTTTCTCAGGTGTTCCAGCTCCTAACAGACCTGAAGGAACAGAGGAAAGACAGCGGGAAGAACAAGCACAGTGTTGGACAGCAGAACTTGAACACCATCATGTATGAGGTTGGGGATCATCCTCAATAATTTACCTTTCACAGTTAACCTTTTTGTGTCATGTTATACCCATATTCTTTCACCTTACATTCTCTGTCAGACACTGAAATACCTGTCACAGACGCCCTGCAGCAGGCAGAGACCAGAGACTGTAAAAGAGTTCCTAACCACAATGATGCATCACAAACTCACAAAGTCAGTGTGTCCTCACAAAGCCATATGTGTTGTTATGTAATGTTTTATTTTTATCATCAATGCTGTATTGCCATTTTCCCTCATCAGGGCAGAAAAACTTCAACTGCTGAACCACAGGCCGCAGACTGCAGTGGAAATTCAGCTGGTGAGTGTGACTAATAACTATTATTACATGTTACAGAAACTTTCTGGAAATCTTGTACATATCTATGGTTGTTTCATAGCTATTTTGATAGAAACAGTTATATTTTTTAAATTGTTTAATATCTCTGATTCATGAAGGTATAGCTATGAGGGAAAAATTGATCTCTCACTAATTATTTTGGCTGTGTTTCACTTACATGTGATGTCTGCACAAATGTATGTAACAAGTTGAGACATATACTGAGGATGTGAGACTTTTGGTAAGAGCATGGACTATGCCTTCTTTTACATATGCTGGGCTCTTTCCGTGAAGTTTTTCCAGGCACGACAAGTTTAGATTAAACCTTAATAATCTCACTAAAGGCATCATGTATAGTTTAAATTCTTTTAATCTCCCCATCACTTCTCTGAATGGATTGATACACAAATGTTTGTTTTGTTATTGTGGGGTTTTTTTCTCACTGGTGCTTAAGTCCAACATAGATTAATAATTTTAGTCACTTTAACTTTCATTCATCTTTTTAAAATCCTGTTTCTCTCCAGATGGTGGAAGAGAGCGAGGAGCGGTTATCAGAGGAGCAAATCGAGGAGCTCATCCAGACAGTGGCAAATGTCTTACCTGGTGACCCTGAGCAAGAAAACGCAGCTTCAGCAGATGCAGAAATGGATGAAGATGGTGAGCAGTCATGAACTACCAGAACTGACTTGCATAATGTAGGAGGAGGACCTGTCAGGTTGTTCTGAATGACAAAATAAAAATCTGGATGCACACAAGCCTCAAAGGATGATGGTTAACATTGCTGATGTGGTGAAATCAGCTGCAGCTTGGACAAAAGTGGGGGTTGTTGTCTCTGGCTAGATGCATTAAACAATCTGTACTGATCTTTTGCAGATATTTGTCACTTGCTTAAATAGTCTACTTTTGCTGACAGGCTGCAGGGTTGTTTGCAGTGACAACTTGGATACCTTCTATTCAATTATTCACATCATCTTGAGCATTGTTAAAATGGTTTTGGAGATTTTTTGAAAGATATAGCCATTGAAACATGCATGCATGCATTGCTTAAAGCGCACATAGAAACTGTAAAACTGTAGGCGTTGAGAAGCTACAAAAGAAGGATGTGGCGGTTAGATTTTTGTATTTTTATTACGGAATTTCCCTTTTGTTGCATTTCAGTTTCCTGTGTACTCATAAGGGCTGAATAAACACCAAGTCCATTTAAAACAAGGGTATGTTGGGGTATATTCATAATCATAGGGCTTCACCATTATCATTAGATACCACTAAAACAAGAATGTTTAGATGTCCCTCAGTCAATGTAGGCAATTTAAAAGTACAAAAACAGACATTTTTGGATCAGTTTTCATCGGTTAGTTGTAATACGGTTTAGAGTGAGGTATGTCTTTAATCACTAAAACAAACCAGATTTCCTCTTGCAGCAGCTATGAACATGGTCAATTATATGTGTTATTGCGATCTAGCAGGTATATGTGGTATGACCACTGCCTATTTGGTCTGCTGCAGAGCCACAGTCCATCATGAAACCGTCTCCACTGTAGCCATCAAATAAACTGGATAAATCAAATGGGGCAGATTTAACCTCAACTAAATCCTATACTATGAATTTCCCCTGTGGGCTTTTACTGAAAGCATACGAATCGATTGAGTAATGTGATTGTACAACCCTGTGCGGAAAAAAAGAACATCTAGCAGTGGAACATTCGCCCTTTAATGCGTGCACCAATGGGAACGCCCCGCCAGGCGCCGTCCACCAATCAGTGAGCAGCTTTCCCAGCCTTGAGCTGGGCGGGTCGACGGGCTCCTGTACCCTCCCTGAACGGTGGAGCGGCCGATTCTCACGGTGCTAAAGAGAGCCAGGACCGAAGGTTGCGCGCTGCAATCATAGGTTGTTTAAAAAAACAAACAAACAAAAAACCATAATGGCGTAAATGCCATTATATTTTAGATCACCGTCATTGGAGAATACACCAGTCAGGGTGCGTTAACAAGAGCAGCGAATTCCTTTTTTTTTTTTTTTTTTTTTTTGTTCAAGGTTGATGTGGATTTATTTGTTGTTTATTTCTTTATTCACCTCGGATATCGGCTGGTCGACATTTCCGTATCGCCGGTGAGTAAAAACGAGGTTTGTCGCGTATCCCCTCTTATTTGGCCGAGGCAGCGGCGGTTAGGCATCATATACCGGTGGAGTGGTTAGCCGTAGGTGGGCACTGGTGTGTTTTATGTGATCACAGGTTATTCACCTGAAGGCCGCCGGCCTCGGGTGCAGCCAGGCCAGATGTTTGCGGCTGCAGGCCCTTTGCCGTGCAGCTGTGGAGTAATCCTATTTGTACACAGCAGCGCACACCGTGTACCGCGGAGGCAACTCCGCTGTGCTTCCTGTGCATTTTGTTGCAAACACGTTTTTGTCATTGCTGCAGCCTAGCAATAAGGTGCCCGTGCTGAAACCCATTAGATATGTAATTAAATCACGTGTTTAATGAAGTAGAACTGTTCGTGAAAGCGTTGCTCGACCTGGTCAAAGTCAGATTTCTGGGTCTCTTCTCACTTTTCTTTCACCAGGAAGTGTGTCATTACCCTTCCTTTGAGCCGTGAGGAGGCTTTAGATTTCTTGGATCTGCTGGTCAGAGACTCTAACGTTCTGCACACATCAGCACCTCAGCACGAAGCAGCTGTAATAGGACCAATCAAAGAGACACTTTGCTTACTGCAAATACTAATGAATAACATACATTTGTGTTCACTCTAAATGGCTTCATAATTTTATCTAAATAAATGTGTAACCATAAATGTGTTGGTCTCATTAAATACACTGTAAATTGTGGTGAGATTGCTTGGAATGCAAAAGTTGGCTCCATGTGAAAAGGGTTTGAAATCACTCAATGAAAAATACGCTTGATGAGGGACCAAAAGCTATTTCACTGGCTTAATTCTTTACAAACTCCAGTGGCCTAATCTCTGACCCAAAAGGCATCAGAATTATGTGTAAAGCTTGCGGATATGCTGAGATTTAGCCGGTTTAAGGCGGAAACGAAGAGTCTAAGCCGCACCGTGAAGCACTGATTTCCAGCTGTTTGGATGGTCACACTAGAATTTACAGATGGCTGATCTGACCCAGGCTGAGCAGTGCTCCTCAAATGGCATCCAGATGTCAGGCGTTCTCCAAGAGACGAATACCAGAACTTGAGATATCAAATCTATTCACCAGACATTCCTAGAGAAATTAATGACTGCAAAAACAGAAATATACTTAGATATCCATTTTTAATATTTTAATTATTTGCCATGATTATTAACTTTGGAGATTTAAAAAGAATATTTCATTATTTTTCAAAAATATTTTCACTTTGTACTTAAGTACAAAGGGACTAAAGATGGAAATGAGCCTTTTCTATAACCTTGTGTATTTCCATGTACATGTTCATTAATATGTGTTGTCCCTATTTTCAATAAATAAATTTAATTCAAGTATGATCATCAAGATGTAAAGAAAATGAAATATAGCATCAGTGTCAGATCCCTTCATATGATTGAAATAGAGTTGTAAGACAACAGTGCTTCTAGCTTCTCAAGTGTGTAAAAGAGGAATTAGGGTGTTGGTGAAATTCCTTGTGTGCAGGAGTCAGAAGAGAAATCAGGAAGTGCCCCTTGGTGATATGATGCAGATTGTTAGTGAAACTACCAATCTTTAGAAACATAAATGTTTTCTGTGGTTGCCTTGTTCTTCTTCATAGGAATTATGGATTAAAGGCATGGCTGTTTGGGAAGCACGACAGGCTTGGATTCTGCTCTCCACCACCACAGAAGAAGTGCAGGAAAGTCAGGGGTCTGTCCAGCCCATGCGTGAACGTCTGACTCAGGTCAAACTACCTGGTCACCTTCAAGCTCTCAGTCTGTAGCTCATCCCTGAAGTGACCCTCAGCACCAACATCCAGCCTCCTCCCAAGCATCGCTTTATGACCAGAAATGAGGAACATCAGACGGAGCCATCTGCTAGGCTGCGTGCTCCTCTGCTCCGCCTCCCTGCTCTACCTGGGCATGAGCGGGATCGAGTGCCCCCGAAAAAGCCATCGCCACCGGTGGATGGAGCTCAACCTTGGCTCGGCGAATCAGAACCTCTCCTTGAACGAACACTTTCCAGAAGACACGCCCCTAATTTTCATCGGCGGCTTTCCCAGGAGCGGCACCACGCTGATGCGCGTGATGTTAGATGCCCACAAGCACGTGCGGTGCGGCGAAGAGACCCGCGTGATTCCCCGCCTCTTGACCATGCGAGCCACCTGGAGCCGCTCGGTGAAGGAGAGAATGCGACTGGATGAGGCTGGCGTCACCGACCAGGTGCTGGACTCGGCAGTGAGAGCCTTCCTGCTGGAGGTGAGCCCTTACTCACCGAGGCGGTTTCAACTCCATGTCTCCATGCTAGAACGCTGCTCTAGCATTGTTTAACTGTTTCTGCGTGTGTTACAGGTGATTGTTGGCCACGGGGAACCTGCACCTCGTCTTTGTAACAAGGACCCGTTTGCTTTGAAGTCCCTCTCGTATCTGTCGCACATTTTCCCTAAGGCCAAATTTGTGCTAATGCTACGTGACGGACGGGCGACCGTTCACTCCATGATATCACGGAAAGTAGGCGGGGTCTCATTCAGCAGACAGCGTTGTCTAACAGATGTTTAGGTTCTCCTTCACTTATCTGGTTCCTCTGCCTCCGTGCACAGGTCACCATCTCTGGCTTTGACCTGTCCAGCTACAGAGACTGTCTGACCAAGTGGAGCAACGCCGTGGAGACCATGTTTGATCAGTGTCAGGCCGCTGGGGAGGACAGATGTCTGCCCGTCCGTTACGAACACCTCGTGCTCCACACAGAGGAGGAAATGAGGAAACTGCTTCACTTCCTGGAGCTGCAGTGGGATCCAGCCGTGCTGCACCACGAAGAGCTGATTGGAAAGGCTGGCGGCGTGTCACTCTCCAAGTCAGTAACTTCACATGTCTGCCTGTGCACAGTTATGGCCTAACCGCAGCTAATTCATACTTCTCCTAAATCTTCAAATTTTCAAATTACGTTCAGTAAAATAAACTGCAACCCCTTTTCCCATATTTTATATGTGTGTTTATAATGATTATTATTGTGTTTTTTCTGTATTTTTATTGTTTTTATTCTATTACATAGATTAGTTATTTTTTATTTGTCGTATATTGGATTCTCTGTGATTTTGACATCATTGACCAGCAGTTTGTAGAGGTCAGACTGGGTGATATACAGTATATTCACTGTAAAGCTACAGGAAAATGTTCTTCCTTTGGACCAGTATAGCAGATTTTGGGTTTAAACCCGTATACTTTTATGTACATAGTAGACACACCTTCGCAGATGCTCACACGTGGATTCTGAACAGACAAGAGCCTGTGGGATTATGTCCTTTGGAATGTTGATGTTGAGTGTTGCAATCAAAGGCTCAGCCTCTTTCCAAGACAGAATTTCTGCATATTTGATTTAAATCAGACCAATAAACCCTAAACCTGGCACATATTTGACCACAAGATGAGGGAACCAGCAGCATCAGTGAGCTTTTTATGTTACACTGCGACAATTGGTGGTATGTTAGATATCCCGATGTTTCACAACCAGCTGTGAATGTACGTTTTTATTAAATGTTGCATGAGCATATAAATATATTTCTGTGTTTTATGCACTTTTTAAGATCACACAGTAAATATTGAAAATGGGAAACATGTAACAGTACTTCTGGTTTTTCAAACAATCTCTTTATTTACGGTTTTCCTCCTGTCGTGTCCGCTCTGTTTGTGCAGGGTGGAACGCTCCACGGACCAGGTGATGAAGCCTGTCAACAGAGACGCTCTCTCCAAGTGGGTCGGGCAGATCCCCGCTGATGTCATTAGTGAAATGGCTGAAATCGCCCCCATGTTGGCTCGCCTGGGTTATGACCCCCAGGCAAACCCACCGGACTACGCAAAGCCAGAGACCATGTTGTCCCTGTTCAACTCTTCACAGGTGAGTCATGCAATCATTTAAAGACTTTTTCATCCTACTTCCTGTAATACTGAACCTTTTATTTCCTCAGAGTTTGAAACCAACAGAGGCACAACATCATACTAACACCGAACATTTAAAAACGTAGTTTAAGTTGCTGCTGCTGTTCTGCCATGTGGATGCACTTTAACACACTTTCAGCCAAGCAGCGATTACACCTCAAATGAGATTCTACGTCTTGTGTGATTTTATTTTTTTGTAGTAAGACCTGTGCGCAGTACCTGGGAGTTCTTGTCATAGTTTTGAGGTGTGCTGGATCTTAAATCCCCACACCAACTGCATTTTACATGTCCTCTCACCTTATACCTGAAAGTATTTTGACATGTCTGTAACTGTGATCCGCCACAAATGTGAATGTGCCCTCTCACTGGCTCAGAGTCCAGTCATGTCCATGAAGCGTAATGACTGTATATTTTTTGATGTATGATTATTTTCGTAATAAATTATTTTAGTGAGGACCATTCTTTCAGGAATGTAAAGTTTGTTTACTCTGAATTGATGCTTTTTAATTGTTGTGATATTGTCAAACGTGATTAAAATCGAGGCCAAATTTCAGCTTTTATTATTGATTGTGAACTTTGTTGAATCGATCTTCAGTCACCCTGCTTCGTCATCGCTGCTGCGCCCTCTAGTGGAACAACTCCATTACTAATAATAATAATCGAGCTAATTTAGAAGAAAACGTCCCAAATATACTTAGAACAACACATGATAATGCAATACAACCAGGGCTGTAATACCAACAGGCAGGATGTGGATTGTGTTTTTAAAAACACCCCAGTACAGTAACAGATTTGATCCCTCAGTGACTTTTGAGATCGACGTTGCACACAGAGCAGCTCGAATCTGAGCAGCCCTGCTGTGTTTTAAACGTGGCAGCGGCAGGATTTTGCTCCAGGCCGGGCAAGCTGGGAACTTGTAACCACACCCCCTGGCAGGCTGAAACTGTCTGGTTGACTGGGGTGGGAGAGTTCTCGGAGCTCCAACCGATCATGTACAAGAAGCACCTACAGAACTGGGAGAAGTTCCTAAATTAAAAAGGTGGACTGCGGTTACGTTTATTAGTGAAAATAATATGACCATTACTACCTGATGGTTGAGCCGCACATATATTACTGGGTTGAGGACCGTACTGGTCTTCGCCAGCAGGGAGGGAATTAAACTGGCGGTAGGTGGTACCACTCCAGGGGGTCCGAAGGACGCGAGCATCGCCACGGCCCCGTACGGCATCCAACACAGCAGGTAGCCTGCCACCATGCAGACCACCATCTGAAGGACACGGGTTTCCCTCCGCTCACCTGACGCCCCACCAACCTGCAGATCACAAAAGGTGCAAAAATCTGAACTGCCTCCTTCTGCAAAGGGCGGAGGACGCGTCGTCCATGCGCTCACCCGCAGCGACACCGCCCGCAGCGCCAGCAGGATCTTCCCGTAGCAGAAGATCATCACCAGCAGGGGCAGAAGGAGGCAGAAGATGAACAAACAGATAATGTAGGAGCGAGATGAAGCCGTGCGTTGGTGCCACTGGACCGAACAGGTGGTGCCGATGCCCTCTGGTCCATAACTATAACACATAATTCAACAGTCCGGATTTCCCTTGAAAATCTCACTTTACACGGAACACAAATTCCTCCCAACGAAGCAGCCATTTAAATGTGAGAGATGAGGCTATGACAGACCTGCTCCAGCCCAACAGGGGAGGCAGAGTCCAGAACAGAGAGTAGAACCAGGAAGCAGCGACGGCGATTTGGGCCCTGTGGTACCGAGAGGAGCTCGTCTGAGTGTCCCACAGCACCACAGCGTATCGCTCCAAGGACAAGAGAGAGAAAGAAACTAGAGATACAATACCTGACAGAAAGGGAACAAATTCAAAGAGCCAGTCAGACATGCTTTTAGGTCAAACAAATTGCAAATTCCAGCAGAATTGCGTTGCCGCTTCCACCTTTACGCGCAGGTGTAGCGAGTGAGCGGTATTGAAGTGAGCCAATCAGAGTGGAGCATCTACTCATCAGTAACTCGGGTTGGATGCTCTTTGAGTTGCTTACCGAACAGTGCGTTGGAGAAACCGTACCACCGGCACCCGGAGTGTCCTGTCAGCCACTTGCCGCGCACGCTGGCCGCAAAACTGAGCGGAGTCCCGAAGATGGAGACCAGCAGGTCGCTGGCGCTGATGTTGATGAGCAGCAGGTTCATGGGAGTGTGCAGCCGGGGGAAGCGTGAAAACACCAGGAGTACGAGGAAGTTACCGAGGAAGCCCAGGACCAGGATGAATCCGAGGGCCACGGCAACAGCGGTGTGACACGCCCGGGTCAGTGGGCCACCGGCGGACTCTGCCGCTGAGCTGTGGCCGCTGCTGAGGTTGTTGCTGCGCTGGAAGAGATCTACCATGACGGCCTGGATATCACAGGTGGCTTACACAAATAAATAAAAATAATATTATTTGAATGCAATTTCGTTTGGATCAAAACAGTTTGCGGAACTCAGGATATTTAATAAACTGGTGGAGTGGCCTTCAATAACTGGAAAGTCAAAAGTGAAACACAAGAACCAAATGGGAAGAATTCAGTGCAGAATTCCAGTTAAATTAAAACAAGAATATTTTGTTATAGATACAGTTGAATACTGATGATAGTAAACATCTTACCTTAGTAGTGGTACTCTAAAAGGTAAAAAATAAAACTTACAAAAGATCAAAATCGTTCAAGGCCATTAAAAAAATAGAATTGTCATCTCACTGAAAAAGACCTTTATTCTCCTGCTATCCAACTTCTATAGACACCAGATTGGGGACCTGAATTACTGAGCCAGAACATCAATAATACAGTTTCTAATTCAAAGGGGGAGCCAAGAACTGATTAACTGTTGAACTGCTGAACAACAATCTATTCAAATCCCCTCCCCTTATATCCTATGTGCAGTAAATGATTTGTTTGAATGTCACTGTTGTGTGCTTTACACAGGTTCTGTCTTCCATTAGAGTTCAGTTTCTTCATACCTGAGGCTCCTGAGACCTCGTGATGCCAACCAAAACAAGCACTTGGTCAGTACCTGTTATGTTTGAAATTTATCAGCAGAACAGTCAATGAAAAATGACACGACAATGACTAAAGGAAAGCTGTGGAACAGCAGCTGCGCAAATGCAGGTCTAACTGCAATGTAAACCAAATTTATGAAAAGATGTTCTTATATTCTAAATTACACATCAGCTCACACCATCTCTGTCTGCTCCAAGCTGAGCTTTGCTTCAAATTTAACAAGGAGGCTCAAAATGATGATCTAAGCTTCCTCTTCATCACTTCCTGCCAGACTGCTGTCTGTAGAGTCCACTTCTTGTTCCTGTGTGTCCGTTTCTGGCCGCCCTGTTGTGCTCGGAGGTTCTCTGGGTTCTGCGGTGGTGGCGCCCTCTGCTGGCTTTGTAGAGTTCTGCTGGCCAGGATTCCCCCCCTCCAGGAAATTGGACCAACCTTTGAGCCGCTCCTCCCTTTCACGCGTCGTCTCTTCCACCTGCACAAGGAGAATTAACATGAAGGACACCGATTAATACTTAATAAATGTAATCTAAATGAATTCAAATATATCCTAGGACTGCTAGTTTAGACTTGGTGAAGGCACAAAGGAATGAAATCACAAACTACTAGATTAGGTTGGATTCAATTTTCTGAATTTGCACACGCCGCAGGTGTTTGCAGTTTACCTGGTAGTCCGTTTTTCCATCCCAAAACTGAGCAGAGAGCTGTCTTCCTCCAAACCAGCGCCCATTGAATGACTGAATGCATGCATCCGCCTCCTCGGGTTCCTTAAATGCTACTGAGGCCACGCCATCCGGGTGTCTCTGGAGCACAAACAGAGCATCTCAACAAAAAACAATAGAGAATCCTACCAATCACCTTTGATTCATTTAAATCAGGGAACTCACGTCGAAAAGGATGACCTTCTTAACAACCCCGAATTTCTCACACTCCACCCGCAGATCCTCACGATATTCATTCAGCACCAGTGGATCTTCCTGTTAAAGCCGACAGCACATATACACCGAGCACAGACATGAGTGCCATCATTCAGCCAGGTGTGTGATCATTGTACAGGTAAGTGTTTGCACCTCAAAGTCACTGGGATGGAACATGTTCCGAATGATAACAACTTTTTCATGCCTCATCCGGTTGTCTCCCTTCTTCTCTGGCCTCCAATCCAGTTGCCTACAAAAGCAGAGGTACAGTCAACAGAAGCCCATGTCGCGAGTTTCTAACTTGTTTATCTTTAAAAATTATAATGGATGAAAACGTACTTCTGTTGCTGCTGTAGCCTCTTCTTATAATCTTTGTTCTTCTTCTTCTTCTTACTGGCATCATACTGGCCTTTTAACTCAAACCGAGCTGCTTCCACATGTAGCCTGTAACCTCTGACCTCTGACTCGTCAATCAGACGAATAGCCAACGCCACAGATTCTTTCTGTAAAGAATTTTGAGCAAACACTGTCAGTTAACGTAGTGTGAGGCCACAAAAATATTATTTTAAATAGTATTTAACAGTATAACTATCAGACTGACATGCCAAACTATTTATATGTATATTTTACCTGAGGGTTAATTTAGTAAAACTTTATAAAATGATGCAGCACAACATAAAAGGAATATGTACATAATTCTCAGAAGGACAGCAATGTGACAAAAAGAAATAATTAGAATGACAAAAAAAACAACCTTGAGATAGCAGCAGAGGCCATCTCCTTTTAGATTGCCCTCCTTGTCCTTGTAGAGTTTGACCTTGTACTCTTCGGTCATGGGGTCTCGCATCACAATGCCACACTTGGACATTAACTCAACAAACTCCTCCGTGCTGATATCAGGAGGCAGGCCTGTGGAAAAGATGAGAAAAAGAAAATATTAAAAGGGAGCAAGAATAAGCAGTTTACTGGGGAAAAACTGAGCTGATTGTTAAAGAAATTCATAACAAACCTGAAACATAGACGTTTGTGTTTTTATCTTCGTCAATACTGAACCATCCTATGAGCCAAACACAAAACAGTATAGAAATGAAGTTGCCCGCAATATGACTTTCATTTTGTGTCATCTGGTTGCCTTTGTTACAATACCTGGCTCAGCCTTCCTCTTCTCCCCCTTCTGCTTGACTTCCTTGGATGGAGCCTCAGGCCGGTCTGCATTGGAGGTCTGAGTGGGATCGCCAGAATTCTGCTTTTCTGGGGGCTTTTTGTTTAAATCGGGGTTGGCTGGCCCGCTGCTGCTCACTGCAGCACTGTTTGAATCTGAACCACCTTCCTGCGTGAAGCCATAGTTGGCCTGGTAGGCTGCAAGGAAGTCTTCTGTTATCTAGAAGAATCAATTGAACAAAGCAAAGGACTCAGGCTATATAGATATGATTTTGGTCTGCCTAAAATACAAAAATTCAGAAATGTTTGTTGATTATAACCTCAAAGACTGGATTTCAACACTAGACCTACCAATAATAACCCCAAAGAATTAAATAAAAGTTCATACTTTAGGAAACCAAGCCTTTTTCTCATGGTCCCAGTCATACACTGTGCCATCCTCTGGATCAGTATAGGTGTAGGGGTCAGAGTCATCAGCATTTTTCTGGGCATAAAGTTCCTGCATCCGTAGCTGTTCCTTAAAGTCTTTGTTGGCCTGATCTCCAGCACTCATCTAAAAAAAAAAAAAATTATGTGAAATGTTTAAATACTCAGACCAAGAATTTACATTTCATCACAACTTGATGTTATTATATATTAATGGATCGTAGATTTGAATAACATATTTGTTAATCAATTTCTCATCAAGCACCATATATGCCTAAAATATATTCTTACTAATGGCTATACAATCAGACAAAAGGCAATTACTAACACCCTACCCTTGAGGTATAAATTTAACAAAAAAATACCAAAATTAGTGTGTTTCATTTAAACATTTGCATAGTTACAGTACATAATAACTGGCTAACTAACTAATATTGTACATTCAACCCTGTTTCGCCTATAAAAGAATTTATAACTTGTGCCTACTTCGTCGTTTAATTTATGATACAATTTGTTGAATTACTGTAAACATACGATTTGACATTATGCTACTTCAGACATTAAAATCTGCTGTTTACGCGTGTATGTATAGGATTTAAAGTCAAACCAAAACAAGGCAACATTAGTAGGCACGAGCACAGACGGCTAATACAAATGCGTTGATGTTAGCCAGCCTAGCTTAGCAAGGTCCATGTTACCTTTCAAACGAATGTCCCACGAAACTCAAATTTAATAGTCGTTAAGGGTGAAAGAAACCCTTCGTTTAAAAAGAAGACAGGCTGGCTTCAAGTGTTTTAATTGTGTAGTTAATTGTACACAAACATGGGGTTTACATTAAACAACCCGCTCTTTACTACCTGCTAACGTTACCATCAAGTACTTCCTGTGTCAAGTTGCGAAACACTAAAATGGAAGCGCTCGATTTTTCGTCCAGCTTCTACCGCTTTTGATCCTCGGAAATGTCGAGAGCGGGGTACGGCTATATCAAATGCATACTTAACCCGCCCGCTGCTCTTAACAGAAGTTGAACAAATCAATTGCTCCTTTTATGAGAAAACAAGCGCCGACATCTCTGCTAACTGATTTTAATGTTGCTAACAGGTACTGTAATCTAGTGAGTAGTTACTAAAATTTGGTATGGCAGAAGGTAGCGGTAATATGAACGCAAATGCAGCCGGCCTTCCTCCGGGGGATCCGCAGCTTATTGCAATGATTGTGGAGCATCTGAAGAACCGGGGGCTGTTTGATGAGTTCCGGCGAGACTGTCTGGCCGATGTTGATACCAAGGTAACACCTAGCTAATGCTGCCCTAACTTGTCTGGGTTGATAAGTGTGTTCACAAAGTTCTAATGCGATCTAATATTAGACAGTATTGGGTAAGCGTCTGTGTGATATTTTTACAACCGTAAATCCAGTTACAGATGCAATGGGTGCATGGAGTAATGTGTTATTCTCGGTTATGCGTTGCTACAGTATAGCGACATTAAACTGTGCTCGACCCTCGCTTACCTTTTTGTCCGTGTTATTACTGACAGCCTGCCTATCAAAACCTGCGACAGAAGGTTGACAACTTTGTCACGTCTCATCTGAGCACACAGGACTGGAATCCATCCATCAACAAGAATCAGATGAGGAATGGACTGAGGCAAAGTGTTGTTCAGTAAGTCCGAATCAGCCATCAGCGTTTTGAAATGCAGCTCAGTCACTACCTGAAGAAAATGTGATGTGATTGTGCTTGAGCTTTGGAGACACATGTTTTCTTTTTTCTGTCGCATAAATTTTTTCCTTTTTCTTTTTCTTTTTCCAATATTTTACTCATCTAATTTAAGGTTTTAACACTGGCAATACCAGCCGACTATAACCCAGGTTTTCTTCTTGTTTTTTATGGGTCTGGCATGCTGGAGTCTGGTGTGGACAGGATCATCACTCAGGTTGTGGATCCAAAGATGAACCACACTTTCCGACCTCAGATAGAAACTGCCATCCACGATTTTCTGTCAGGTGACAGGAAAGAGGAGAACAGTTTAGGCTGCACGCCTGGGCCACCTGAACCGACAGAAACACAGGAGCCACCCTCAGCTTCTGGCCCCAAAACCCCCTGAGGTTTTGCTTTTAAACCTGACAAACAGTTGACGGCCACTGGGAATTTGGAAATATTAAGATCTGTATTTTCCTGCTGCAGGAACATATTCTTGGCAGTTTCCGCAGTGCTGCATACGTTTTCAAATGGCGCAGCATGATGTGACAAGGACAGGTGAGAAGGGAAGAGCATAGAGGTGTTGTACGATAACTGGAAAAGTCAGGAGAATTGACGTAGAGAATTGGTGAATGAAGCACGCTGATTTACAGGTTTTGCTATTGTTAAGAGGAACCTGTAGTTTCTATCGAACCTGTGACTTTATTCAATAAGACAGGTGTCTGCTGGTTCTTTAGTGGTCTGAAACAGTCGTTGAAATAAACTCATGAGCATATTTGGTTCAGCGTTGACATGTTTTATTTTTCATTGCAATTTAGCTTTTGCTTTGGTGTATTTAATTTGTGGAATTGAGTATGTGTTATTAAACACTTTGCATTTATATTGTGACTCTTGATGGCAGTTTGCAGTCTGTCTGTTGGCCCTTTCCTCTAAATGAAAGAACTCTCAAAATCAGTGTGACAGCCACACAGACAGGTGGCGACAGAGACCTGTAGTTCACTATTACTAAGGCAAAATCTCATTTCTGAACATACCTAGAACCAACTTTGTTGCTTTTAACAAATAATATGAGGTTTTAAATGCGTGTAGAAGTGCTCTAATCTTTCAATATTTACTTATCCTTGACAAATACAACAAAGCCAAGATGATTTACATACTGGTTTTGGGCAGTCAGGTCACCTGTGTGTGTGTGTGTGTGTGTGAGAGAGAGAGAGAGAGCGTGTGTGTGTTTGATCTTCCTTGTGTAACTGTATTGATTTAACTCCATGTTTCTTGCTAGAGAATGTCCATATTTGTGTCAGTCCTATATTTGTGAGCATGTGTTTATGAATGCGCAGCTTATTAACCCAAAGGATCAGCTATATTTCCTGATCAGAACAATTAGATGAGCAGACATTTGCGTGCACATGGATGTTGTACAGTCCCACAGGCCGACATGTTTATAATGTGCTCATGGGGGAGTATAAGATCTGGACTATTTGCACAGTTGTGCATGTATACGTTTTGTGTTCACTTTCAGGGTGAAAGGTCATTGTGTGGGTGGTCATCAGGAGTTGTGTGAGCAATGTTGTTTTGAAGCAGGATGAGAGAGAATAAGCAGGAAAGGTCAGAGGGGAAAAAAGTCCTCCGACAAAGTCCAAACATTTCCCTCTTCACAGTATGTCTTCCACAGCTGGGCCCCAGCATAGACCCACACATGCACACACCTTGACCTCCCCATTACCACACACACGCACACACATGCGCACGCACACACACACATCAACTTGTCTCCCTGACTTTAGACGCGGGGTAGATAAACCAGAGAAGGCGGGAGAGTGTGAAGCGAGAGGTTTTTGTTTAATTCAAATGAAGGCGCTGATGTCACGAGTGTGGCCTCTTCCTTTGTCACTGTCAGGAGTCACAGTTCATCTAAACACACAACTGCACCAAAGGAGCTTCAGGATTTGGATGAATGGTGAAGACTAAGAACAGTGTCCTCTTGGTGGCCTTGATACCACTTGATTGTGTCTTTTTGTTTTCTGACATTTCCAGTTTTAAAGTTTTAGGAGATTTAAAACCATGTAGAACATTTGCAGTTTTTATCTGATGGACTGGTGACCAGTCCAGGGTGTATTCCCACCTATTGATACAAGTTTAGCAAAAAATCGGAAAATAATTGCCTGAGTCATTTTTTCAGATTTTTCAGGAAACACAAAAAGCTGAACCATTTGTTGACTAGGGTTGGGGTTAGGCAATTATACTTAAGGGGTAGAATGGCACAATCTGTTTAACTGAGGATGTAGGCAATTTTACCAGAGGTGGTCAGCTTCATGAGGAGATGATTCAGGCAAAAAAAAAAAAAAAAAAAATTGTAAAAAAAATAAAATAAAAGAGGGTGACGAAATCTTGAATAAAAAAAATGCTTTCTTATAAAACTTTCTTGTAAAGAGTGATGTTTCCTAGTAATAAATGATATTTGGAGTTCTAAGAAATATGGAACATTAGGATTTGATGATTTATTTAAAAAGACACTTTTTGGAGTGTTCTTACTCTTTGGGTGCTTTAGTGCATTCCTCATGCATTCCCCATCAAGCAAGCAGCTGTTAGCGCTCAAACACACGCGCACGCGCGCCCACGAGCACACACTGTTGCCTTATTAGCTGTGGATGTGTTGAGTGGTTAATGCTCGCCCAGTTGGCTTTCTTCCCCTCATCCATGATAAACTGGCCTCTCTGGGGTGCGCGCCCCCGCCGCTGCGCTGTCATTGGCGGAGACGCCAGCTCGGAAGCCGTGAACGCGCAGTTGTGTATACCCCAGCCTTGGTGTCGCGCGCTCATTGCGCGCTGTCGACACTTGCGTTCCAGCCGCTCCAACGTCTCCAACAAACCGCAGCGGGAGGTTAATTCAGACCGAAGAATGTCCAGGAATCCGTGCGCCGTCTTGCTTGTGTTTGTTCTGCTCCGGAACTGTCAGCAGACGTTGGCTTTGGATCCGCACGACGTCCAGGACAAACAGGGTAGTCAGGTGAAACGGAGGCTCTCTCTGCAGAGCACAGGTGAGCAAACCTGCTGGCACACGCGGCTGATGATGGTTCACGCTGTAATTGTTGAGAGATCGATAGATTGTACTGATACACACATTTATCACCAGAAAACAATCATTTAATTGGAGTTAGTGATGGATGACACTTGTGAATATTTTAGTTTTGGAAAGTGAATTAACTATGGAATTTGTAGGACTTGATTAACGTCGGCTGTGGACTGCAATTTGCTGGCACAGCATCACAGCCAGAAAATGGAAACTGCTTTATTCAAACTGAAGCTGCAGGTTTGGGGAGACATGATGACGTGTTGAAGTAAAAGCTGGTTGTTGTTTGTTTTTGTGCCTCAGCTGAGATTCAGAGCTGCCTGGTGAGTTCAGGGGATGTCGGCTGTGGGACATTTCAGTGCTTCACCAACAACTCCTGCGAGATCCGAGGCCTGCACCACATCTGCCTCACTCTGCTGCACAACGCCGGCCGTTACGACTCACAGGTGGGGAGAAGTCTAGCGCCTTTTCCCCTCCTCACACTGGGACCAGACCGGAGAGCAGCTTGCTTGGCTTTCAGCACTTTTCGCTGAGCCGTTTCCAACTTGAAGCAGGCTGACATGAGAAATATTTGGATGTGTTTTTTATTTATTTGAATCCCTTCTGTCATTTGGGAGGAATTTTTGTTGTATAAGGAGCAGCATGGTTACAGCACAGGCAGACGGAACAGTTTGTCTGTTTCACCAGAACAGATGTGCATGAGAGGGTTATGTAAGTCCAGAGTGTGTCCAGCATGGATGGACACATCGGCTGATGTTCTGGCTCTAACAGTCAACAGAAGTGCCCCATGTCTCAGACCT
>BJFM01000381.1:215462-245015 GCA_016586285.1 Arothron firmamentum
CCCTTGCTGATGCCCCCCCCCCCCCTCTCTTCCCCGTTCTTTCCTTCCCAGGGTAAGTCTTTTGTGAAGGACGCTCTGCGGTGCATGGCGCTGGGACTGCGGCAGCGGTTCGGCTGTGTGAGCCGACGGTGCTCCGCCGTGAGAGAGATGGTGTACTCCCTCCAGAGAGAGTGCTACTCCAAACACCAGCTCTGCCTGGCGCTTCAGGATCACATGGACACCATGGGCAGCCTGATCCAGTTCCATCTGATGTTTCCCCCAGGGTGAGGCAGACGCGTCGCCGACGTTCAGCACCTTTACAGACAATAACCTACGACCATCAAACCGTTCTGCTGTTTACTGTAAATCACATTACCTGGTTGTGCATGTGTGTGCGTGTGTGTGTCCCCTCCAGACCGTACGTGGAACTGATGAACTTCCTGTTAAAGTGTGGAGAAGAAGTGAGGCTGTGGGTTGGCTGGCGGCTGCGTGGGCAGTGTGAGCAGCACTGGGGGATGCTGTGCAGCAGTTTCGGTGGCGGCTGCCCCCTCAACCAATCGGACACCCTGCAGAACACCACCATGGTGCCATCATTAGCGCCCTGGCCCCTGAGCGCTCCAGGGCCCGTGCAGCAGCCGAGCGCTGCGGCCCAGCCGGATAAGAGCCTCGCGCACCCCATGGACAATGGGACAGAACCTGGATTTCAAGTGTCTGAGAAGGTGAATGTTTCCATGTCATAAAAGAGGAGAATCAAAGGTGCAGACAGGGTACACAAAGATTGTGCACTTATTAGTATATTATTATAACAGTGATGTGAGCTAAAACGCTGCAGTTTAGACTAACTTATTTAATCTGTTGTATATTTGTTTTATCCAATTATCTACCTCGACTCGATACCAGTTATCAGGAGTGCCTGCATTCCACAAGGACACAGACACACAAACACTAGCTCAAGTGCAGCTGATGGCTAAAAGTCACAACTCTACCTATTTAAGTTTGTTTTTTTTTGTATTTGAGGATTGTTACATGGACACACAACCAAGCTGTGCCTTGCAGGCGGTCACCGTGCAGTCTGCAGGCAGCCAAATGCTCTCCGGTTATCCTGCGCTTCATGTTTTTAATACTCTACTTGAACATTCACATTTCATACAGGTCCCAGCTTCCAAGCTATGTTTTGTATTTTTTATTTTTATTTAAATGGATCCAAAAAATACATTTGTAGGTATTTTGACTGAAATGAAATAAAAATGCAATGATGTTACTGGACAGAGAAGCGTCGTCAGTAAACGGCTGCAGTCTAACCCAACACAGGACTCAAACTACCCAGTTCGCCTCACGTGTTTGACAGGTTCCAGCCCAATTAATCCCTGATACGACACAAAAGCAGCAGCTGTGGCAAACAGGGCAGGAGAGGGGTCAGTGCGTCACCTTGACTCACGCTACGGGGATATGGCTGAAAATGTTTAGATACAGTATATACATGGACGTATGGTTTTTAAACACACGGCCATCTGGTGGCCAAGTGTGTCAACAGCGATTATCCAGTGCTGATGATTTCACAATATCCTGTTTTCTGGGGTGCGTTAGAAGAAATCTAGTTCAGTAGTTCACTCGCTTTCCACAAAAACCACAGATAACAATACCAATGTAAACAAAAGGAAGTGCTTCATCTATGAACTTCTGCCTGAGCTTGGCTAATTCTGACTGCCAGAAGATGCATCAAGGCCTCAGTGAGCCACTGAACCCAAGTTAAGACTATATATTAGCTCTTTATGTTAGCAAGAATTACCTTCTCACATTTCTCTGCATAAAAGAGAAACAAACATTCTAAATTTAAATCACAAGGCACTTGTTGAGATTAAATAGACTATCAACTCTTCATTTATAATTTACAAATTCCACATGTTGCATATTGCTCCATTTTAAACGTGAATGTTTATCAGGAACTTTCATCAAACTGTACCTCTGCTTCAACAATGCAGCGTCACTGCTGTGAAAGTGTGTCTACTTCATACCTGCTAAAAATCCTTGTAGCAACTTCAGGCTGAAGAAAAAGTGTTTTTCATTTTGGTTCCTGAAGTGAGTGCAGCAAAAGTTTAAGGAGACACAATGAAGTGTTGACCAGCTAAATGAAAGGGAAGAGGCGTTTCTTCAAGATGTAGAGGACCGTGGCGAGGAAGAGAGCCAGAGCGAGGAAGATGAGCAGCTTGTCTGTCAGCTCTCGCCGGTTGTACTTGAGGATGAGTCTCCTCCCCAGGTGGATGGTTCCTGTCATGTTTTTGAACTCCTCATTGGTTTCCTGCACCGTCCTGGAGGAAGTGGCTGTGGTTGATAAAAAGCACAAAACAGAATATTTTTCCACATCAATTGATATAATTACTCTATGTAAATGTACAGCAATGAGACAGAATGAATAAAATGGTTAACAATCTTACCCAGAACGTCGATGCTGTCCTCACTCTGCTTCACCTGTTCAGCCATCATCCTGCTGATTGACATAAGACTCTCTGTGATGTTGCTGCTGGATTCAACTAGGCTTTCTTTGGTCGCCTTCCTGAGTCAAAAACAAAGCAGATCACCTTGATTACATTATGTGCTGCTGCATACATACATTTATTTGTAAACAATTATTTTGAAGAGCCACACTCAAAAAAATGGACATTTAATAACAATGATATTGTCATAAATTACAATACAGAAGCACTAAAGATTGTTAGACAAAACAGGACCATCCAGAATCAGCATATACATCATAGTACAGTATTTCACTCACAGACAACTATTTTCTACAACATAGATTTTTTTTAATTTTTATTTATCACAAGCTATCGTACAACATTGTACGAACCTCTGTCTCATACTCTGGTTCTCTCCACCATGCAGCAGTTCATCTTTCTCAATATTGTCTATGGCTAGTTGACAAGCCAGGCTTGCTTTCCTCCAAGCTGTCTGGTTACTGAAAGAAAGAAAGAAAGAAAGAAAGAAAGAAAGAAAGAAAGAAAGAAAGAAAGAACAGAAACAACACTCCAGTTTGTCCTCCAAAGTGTAGCTAAAACATTTGGTCAGGTCGCCAGGCATTAAACCTCAGTGATTCAATAGCCAAATAGCCTCTGGGCGAACTCACCTAAGCATTTGCCTTCGCTGGCTGTCTGCCTCTGCCTGGATGGACTGTCTGTCTGACTCTCTGTCCAGCTCCTTGGCCATCAGTTCCAGATCCTTACAGCAAAGCAGCAAATCAAACTAGAGAAGCACTTGGAGAGTGCAGACCTCTGCCAAGGAGCTCATTTCCCTCCATACTGTGACTTGCAACCAAAACAGCAATCTGGAACATCACCACAGTGTATTCATTTGTTCCTTGTCCCATTATAATCATTTCCTGAATAAATTACACTAAAATCCATTTCTAACTTTTCGAGTTATTTTGCTAACAAACAGTAAGATAAATGCCGACAAAAGCATAACCTCCTTGGCGGAGGAAATGAATGTTCATGCTCCTCAGATGCATCGGTGATGCGGGACAACCAACCTGTATTCGCATTCTGAGCTTGTTGAACTTGTCTTTGACCTGTGAGCTGAGTTCCAGGAGCGATGACTGAGGCCCATGGCAATCTCTAATATCCTGCAGGAAACACACATGCGCACACGCACACCATGTCTAAGGTCCTTAGGAAAAATAATTTTTTGGGTTATCTTACATTGGACACAGTCTACAATACCACAGAATAATTGTATGTTTCCAGAATGTATCCTGACAATTTCATCTAAATTTATTCATAACTTTTCGAGTTAATTCGCTAACAAACAAATGCCGGTGTTGTGCCGTATTATGCAGCCCAGTCGTGAAATGCACCCCCGTTAACTTTTACTAGGAAAGTGTCACATGCAAGAAACTCACTCTGGTAACACAAACTAGTCCCATCGCCCTACAGGAAAAAGCATTTAATGCTGGGATCAACAGGGAAGGGGAAAAACAAACAAACAAACAAAAAAACATGGGGGTTAGGGTGGTTTTTCACGACAGGAGGTGCATAATACGGCAAAACATTGACTGTAACCTCCTAATATAGCTAGTATCTTTAAAATGAGTGAAATTACTTTATCAATGTAATTTGGAAAGTTATTTATATATTTACTTTTAAAAGGGACTCAGTAAATGTAAAGCAGTAAAATAAATTAACGTGAATAAAATTTTTATTGGTGTTGTATTGCCTTTACGTTTCTTGTTTGAGTGTTATTGACACAGGAAGATCTATATAAAATTATCAACGAAAATCAATGAAAATTATACAATCATTAGCAGTAATTCTCCTTTCGTAATTTTTGTTCCGTGTTTTTTAAACATTAAGCTAGCGTTAGCGTCACTAAAATCAACCAGTCTTCACGGACACCATTCGAAGATAAAACAACCGAAAAGAAAGTTTGGATCAACAAATGAAATGACCCCAAAACACGGTTTCAGTCTTACCTGAATCAGAGCCTTAATCTCCAGATCATATTTAATAATTTCTTGCCCGCAAATTCGGACGTGAACATCACCGTAAGTCGACATGTTTGTTTTTAATCTTTTTCTACGGCAAACGCGCAGGTCCAAAAGCTTTTCGCTCACTAAAGGCGAAGAACAATTTATAGCGCATTCATACCACTGCCTAGAGTGGAAATCAGCTAAATGTCTTGAAATAATTACTCAAAAAATTGAGCAAATGGGGTGCTAATGGTTTTATTTATTTCGATATTAAAATCAATAAACATAATCAGACTACTGTTGTGGTTACAAGCAGAGCCGCGGCATCAACTCCTGGCCGATGCCACAAAGAAAGACTGATAAAAAAAAAATGAAGAAGAGAAACAAAGAAAAAGAAAGAGGCACAATAACACAGATTCAGGGCAGGTGTCAAACTGTCAGACGCTCTGAAACAGAATGAGCTGTTACAGTACAAAAAGAACAATAACCCCACATCTTTTACACTTTTAAGCCTGTGCATAAAGCCTCCGACTGTGCCTCCAAAAAAAGCAACAACAACAAAAAAAATTAGATAAAACAAGGTTACAAACCCAGCACAACATTTATTACACAACATAAATATAACAACTGTCAATATATTGTATTTGAACAGGCATATATGTGATCTACAAATATAGACGTCATTGCTAGAGAGAGGATCAAGTTAGTTTCAGCAGGATACTTTTTCTGCAGGTTTTGCTTCTGTATTAAATAAAATTATCAACCAGAGGATCTATTATAGAGCACTTAGCAATGAAGTACAGCCTTCCTACTGACACCGAGGAGAGGAACACAGACAAGACTAACTAGAGAAAGATCCCATGCAGATACCATACAAGACCAGAAGCTTCATAACAATAGCATGTAGCTGTGGAGCGCTAGGTGATCGATGCCTCCAACAATGTCTACATGGTTGGACTTGCATGGGCTTCCTATAAAATCTTCATTCTGCCTGGTGTTTTAATCCATATTTAAAGAACAACAAAAAACAAACATAAAAGATGTGTATTGATAAACCTCTCTCTCTCGCTCCATGCATTTTGGCAAGTTTGGAGGGAGATGTAAATCACTGCAGAATGGGCCAAGCTGGAAAGAGGGGTTTTACTTCTCTTATCAATTTGTTTTAAGATCAGTCTGCAGAAGAGGAAATGAGCTCTCCCTCAGCATTCACAGCAGGGGAGGTGAGGGATCTCTGCCCACCAGCCTTAAAGTGACCCCTGACTATTGTCAGGAGCTCTCCGACACCTGCAAACCAAAGCCCTCCTGATGAAAAAATACAACTCTGGTGCAGTGGTGAAGGTCAGAATCCTGATCTGATTGATTTATTTCTCTTAGCAAAGTTAAGAACCAGATCCTCACCTGGTTTCAAGGCTTTACTGTCCCCTAGGGACCACAAACACCCAGCGACAGACATTTTATGGACTTCACAGACGATCATTAATCAAAATCACAATGAAAGTGCACCTCAAAATGCTTTGAGTGGAAAAATGATATGATAAAAATGGGATGCAAAAAAAATTAAAAAAAATTAAAAAAAAGGCTATATAGAAAAGCCTGGGCTGGTTTATGGGAGGTTTTAAAATCTGCTGTTAAGTTTTTTAGATTTATGTTGTTATATAACATACTTAAAAAAAACCCCAAAAAAACAAAAAAACAACAACACAATGTTAAACATTCTGGAACCTTTGACTTTAGGGCATAAGTAACTGTCTCATACATGTTTCAAAGTATGAATCACATATATGAAATTAGCATCTTCTGGAAATCCACATTAGAGAACAATTAGAAAAACACCAAAAACTTTTCATTCATTGAAGAATTTTTCTCACTTCAATTAGATGGAGAATTTGATTTATTTAATTAGTTCTGATGAGGTATTTTTAAACTGAATTGCTGGAATTATTCAATTTTGAATGATTAAGTCTATGTTAATGTAAAATTCTGCATTATATGATTTTTGGTACATGGTCAGACAGCAATACACAAATATTATGCAGAAATACTGTTTTTACAAAAATAAATTCCTATATTGGCAAAAGTGCATTTAATTATTTAGGGAAAATATATAAAAATAATTCACTGTGACTTTAAATGATGTCTGTGAAGTTTTTACCTTTAAAAGCCTTAATTTAGTAATAAATATCAAAGTAATGGTATGAACTCTTTGTAACCAGGAAGGACAAAAAATAATTTAGGAGAACAAATCAAAGGTGCAACATCTGATAGAGTGAGAGATAAATAGTCAAAAGTCTAATTATGATTCTGATCTCACTGGATCCTGACAACATGAATCTCCCTCCGTGTTCCAAAGTCTAACAGGAAGTAGAACGACACTCTCATCCTGCTGAGGAAGACTATTCTACATTCATCAGCAAAGCAGCAACAGCGGTGGCAGCTATACCTCGCTATGTCAACATACAGCAGTGCAGCACTCACAAACACCAGACTGACCAGAGTCTTCAACAGAAGGAATAATATGGCTAAAAATGTTTTTTTTTCCTTTTTCCTTTTTTTTTTAAAGACAGCCATGATAGCACCCAGCCAACGGATTAGCACCACAGTTTACCTCCATGCTCAGTTTGTCGCTCCGCACACTTCAAGGAGGGTCTGGCACTTCATAATAGCAAAGTTAAGAAAAAGAAAGTTCTGTATTCTGTTTTTTTTTGTCTTTCTTTCTCAGAAAAAGGTCAAGAGGCAGCAACATGGTGCTCTAGGTCAACACCATAGAAGAATACATTGTGAATGAGAAGGTAAAAATCAGGCCTCGGTCTCCCTCTGCCTCAGACACAGTGGAAGTTTGCTCTTGTCTACACAGACACACCAGCGGTGATAGCAGCAGCAGCCAATACACAAAAAACACAATAATGTGGCGTAGTGGGCAGAGAAAGAGTTCAGAACAAAACCTGGATCCCAAAAAAAAAACAAAAAAACAAAAACAAGAATTTTCTTTCAGTTTTGTCATTCGCGACTTGCATCTGTGACGCTTTCAGCTGAATCAGGAAACCTGGTCCCTCATTTCTGTAAGGAAGCCCCCCTCCAGACTGACAGAAGGTGCAGATTTGTGTCCTCAAATGTTTGATTAAGGCACCTGGTTCTGCAGGCATTTTATTCAAAATATGGTTTATGTACAAACCAAGTGCAAGATGAGTAACACTGTTGATTATTTTTGACTGTCATAGGAAAACGGGGCGAGTGGGGGTGCTGGGGGTGAAGCGAAACCAAAGTCTTGAATCTCTTTGTGCTCATTCAATAGCAGCGAGCATGAAATCACTTAAGTTCTAAACCAGTCGGCGAGGATTCGATTCTGTCAGTGCGATGCAGGGGTGTTGGTGCATGGAGACAGCACCCCCCTCCCCACACACACACACACACACACCCACACTCACACACAGACAAACAGAATACAACTCTGTAGCATAAGTAAACACAAAAATGAAATGGGGACGGCCGGTTGTAAGCACACAGGCGCCGGAAATGAGTATTTTCAAGCATAAAACAGATCTGAAATGTCTGGAACACAAACTGAAAGCTGCACTCTGGGACCTGACACCACTGCCAACAGCGTCCACGTTTAGCAACACCTAATCTGGGAAGGAAAGGACCACTTGTAGGTAATTAAGCCTGTAGCAGAGCCGGGAGTGTACAAACGCCGATTGAGTGTATCAAATAGAATAATTTCAATGCCACCAAAAGGCTTATTTTTCAAAAATTGCATGCTCACGCTGGGTGTTTTCTAATTCCATGACACTGAGATTGTCGTCCAACAAAGTTCTCTGCTGATATTTGGCATCGCTTCAGCAGACGGGAGCTGCAGGCAGTGATATCAAACCCAAGTGTTAGACATTTACAACAGAAACAATGGCATATTCGGCATATTCAATAACATTGAACATACAAGTTATCCATGCAAAAATGATTCTGTTTGTACAGGAAGGATGTGATACTGTCCTCTGATTGGTCCAACAGGGATGTCTGGTCTGAATGTGGAAACCAGTCCAGCTCAGATGCAACAGAACAAACTCAGCAGCACACCACACTCCTGTGTTGGAGTCAATCTCGTTTGGAGAACGCCTGTTCAATATGTGAATGTCGATGCTCGTGACGAATCTGTCGGCCTTTTCTTTGAGCGAGGGCAGAGGGCATTGCACTATACTGACTGACATTGATAATTCAAAACATACACACACAAAATATTTCTATACAGAGTAAAGAATAGCAACAATAAGTGGAGTACATAAATATATCTTTCTTTTGATTTTACACGGCTTTAATCGTCAGACAGAAGGATATTTACCCTGATTTATGAGCTTTATGTATCCATTTAGGTTTTATCGATAGGATAAGAGGAGCACAAAGTAACGCTATCAGCTTTAGTTAGTAAATAGTATAGGATTTATGTCTTCAGAAATTAAAAAAAAGAAAGAAACATTTTACTGGCGTGGATTTCATTCACTCCTCCACTTTTAAAATGCCACAGAGTCTCCTGGTTTTGAATGTAAAGTTGCACAGCTTGCGCCTATCATGTTTAATGCAAAGACCGGCATGGACTTCTTTCTCAGACCAGCCACGTGATCGACAACAAAACAGACAAGCTGGCGGACAGTCAACCAGAGGCCTTTACAACCCCAGCTGACCCGCACCCACCCTGTCCACCTACGCCGTCGGACTCGAACACAGCTGTAGCTGAAGGGACGATTCAAAAACGACTTTTTCAGGTCGATTTTCAGCTACTGCTCATTACGACAAAGGTTGTTTTGAGCCAATCGGGCTGAATGTTTTGATTATGTTGTAACTGACAACCGTTTCCTGGCAGAACGTGTACTGACGTATCGGCCATGTTATTGTTTTTGTTTGAAGCTGAGTGGATTTTTTTTTTCATTTTGTTTTGTAAGAAGGCAATAAGTGTCCGGTTTGAGTCTCCATTTGTAATTGGCTTGCTATACAGTACAGTGATATATATTTACTTCCCCTGAGGCGGCCCAGATTAACACTTCTGTTGGCCTGGGCTGCCTCAGGCTAAACCCCCTCCTCATTAAGTCACAAGTAGAAATCAGTTTACATATGATAACAATATATCTCTCTGGAGAAATGTTTCTACACTGTACATCACCCTGAAGAGGAAGCCAAAGCAGAATCAGTTTTTCCATAGGAAACCTCTACTGAAGGCAAATGAATCAAGATGCCAAAGGGGATCAGCATCAGGATCGAAGTCGGGGCCCTGGAGCCGAAACCTTCTCATTATTAAGACCGCAAAAAACACACACTAGCCCCGGGCCAGGAAATAAACATATCCTGTCAACAAACTGAGCTTCCCAAGCCAGGGAATGATATGCTGTCGAGCACCATTTCATATCATTACACGGCTCCAGAAACGCGTAGATCTAACCCTCACCAGCTCGTAAACCCAGCCGAGGCAGATAATAGACCTATCCTAGCAAGTAGTCGGTTAATCACACTTGCAGCATTCACACCAGGCCTTTTAGCAGCAAATGGAAGAAAAAAAAATGCTTTTCTTTTTTTTTAATTCCTTTTTTTTGGACAAAGTGCTTTTGTTTTCAAACATATAAGATAAAGTACTCTACAAATATCTAACAGGTAGAAGATACGTTTTAACTCATAGTCTATTTACAAAAATGAATCACTAAGAAAATAGCTGTGGACGGTAGGTGAGAGCAAGTCACTAGGCTACAACTACACTAGTCAAATTGTGGATATTTGTCTTTCTTGTGTCAAAAAAAGCACCATTTCTCCCTTTATAGACAAAACAGAAAGAAATATATATGTATACCTACACATGTAAAACTAGTAATTATTCACTCACAGTACAGAAAGACCACAGCGTCACCATAACTGGACTTTAATCTGTGAGGGAGTACCTTCCAGATTTACCAAAACACCTCTGATTGATTTTAACTAATTGCAGTTAGACTTGAATTATCTGGAAACAGTCTGCCAATTTGTAACCAGGACACTGTGACTCTACCATCAGGTAGGAAGGAAGCCAGGGGTCGAAAGAACAAAAATCACGGGAATTCAACCAGCAACGAATCAACCAGAAACAAAACTATGACATTTGGCTTCAGTTCCCAATCACTGACCCTCCGTCATCACACAACACGCTCTTCTGGACTGGACCGGTCAAACTAGACTGTGGTTTTGCTGTATTGTGCTTTAAATAACTCCAGTCTGGATTCTTCACCACTAAATTCAGCCACCAAAGCAGACCCAAGTGAGGATTTTTAGATCAGAATATCTATATCCCTCCACCTGAAGAACCTGACTGAATGCTTCTGAAATAAAAGAAAAGCTAAGAGACAGCTAAAGTACAAAAATATAACAGGAGCCTTTTTTTTAAAAGTTTTTTTTTTTTGCTTTTTCCTCTAACTTTCTGAATGCAAGGACAGGCTTTATAAATGTATCATGCTCAAAAATAATCCGACTGTCATGAAAAGTGGCATTTCTCCGTTAATGTTTTATATACAGTACTTTAACACACAACTCAGGTATTACTCAGTTGAGGAACTAGACCTTGACTACATATAGAAATCAAACAAGTGACACAGAAACAAACATTTTGGTTATTATCTGTGACATTTTGACAAACGAGCAAAATATTTAACATAGCTTATCTATTGGCGGTCTTGGTTTTCATCCTAGATAGCGCCATTAACACAATTAGCATATGAAGGGAGGAATCAGTTCAGGAATGAAGTGCTTGCTCAGCAACAAATCTACTGGAGAAGCCCATAGATGGGGTTAATGTCAAATAAAAAGAACAAAATAAAGTTAACGAATGTTCCTTTTCTGTACAGAATTGGACCCAATCAAACTTCACAGTTCAGTGAACATCCCTGACCCTCCCACATTTCTTACATTCAATACGGCGTCAGGTAAGCTGTGCAAAACCTTACTTTAACTGGCTGGTTGCCATTTCGTTGCATGTGTCTTTGGTACAAAAAACAATCAAAATATAGTGTGCAAATATTTTTTTCTCTGTAACTCTAAACAAATATATCTGTTAACCCTTCACTCCCCGGTCCCTAAAGACACAGTACCAAAAACCAAACATAATCTATTGCAGAGCCCTCCTATATACACAGACTCTGTGGCATCATGCAACAAGAGCTTCCTTTTCATTTATGTACATTCAGAATATCTTCAGACAACTGAAATACACAACAAAACCCCACAAACATCTCCCTCCTCACATTCACTAACAAACAACCTTAAGTGTATGGGAGTTCTCTCCTTGGCTGGACCTCTGGGAGTTCTGACCAATCGCCTCATCTCATTCAGTCGCCCATACACACACACACACGCACGCACGCACGCACACAAACACAAACACACACACACACACACACACACACACACACACACACACACACACACACACACACAGAAGCACAGCATTTACAGAAACCACACACAACATACACAAGGCACAATGAATAGACCTCTAATCAAAGACTAGTGTGAACACACCAAACTGTTAGCCTGGTCATCTTCACTGTACAAAAAAAGGGAAGCCGGTGCAGTTTTTGTCAGGGAGACACTTTTTTATGTACAATTTCCTAGAGGTGATGGATCGCTGTTCACCGTCCTCTAAATCTCCTCTAAATCTGCTCCCACTGCGGCAACATGTGCCTGTTTCACCCAGTCCAGTTATCACCAGCACAAGGCCAAAAAAAGCACCAAACTATACACACTCCACCTTGTCAGACACCTTCTGCTGCTTAAGTTCACGCCGTCGGCTGTTAAAAATTCAGCCGAAATCTTTGACCAGATCGGGCATGCTCTTTAAAATCTCACTTCAGCCTTATTTCACCCTTTCATTTGCTGAATGTGTACTCTCATTATAGAACGAGAGCAGACTTGATTGGCAGAGAGGGGACGGCATATTTAGGCAACATATTTAGACGTTCAATACAAAACATTTCCTGCCTCCCCATAATGCCTCGGAGAACATTGCTCTGGTTTGGCAAACTGAATACTTTACTAAACATCTTTGTAATTTGTTGCCACGTGAAGTGGACCTCCTCTAGGAATAATAGGGTTAAAAGATAATTTTTTTCGCCCTAGCGTGGTCTCCGATGTGTAACACACTCTCATAACGATCCCAAACTAGTTGTGTGAAAGTGTTCCAGCGGCTACACTCATGTGACAGTTTGTCTCGGCCCTGGAAGCATAGCCTACACAATGCTACGTTAAACACACCTAATGATCGCCAGTGAATTTTGAATGTTCCGTTAGCCTTACATCGAGTCATCTCTTGCTCTTAGAGACGTGTTTCCCAACAAATGCTGACAAAGGGTTGGGAGACAGTGATGCGTCATCTCTGCTCAGAGTACGCAGAGAACAGAAGCTGGGGTGTATGTCGTAAAGGTGCAGGGCTAAAACAAGCACACATACATACACACACAGGAAGTGGTATGTGTGCTTGTGTGACAATGTGTATGTACTCTGGGTTGAAGGGCATGCAGAGAGGAGCATAGTTACAACAGGATAGCACGTGGTGGTGGTAGTGTCTCTTTTCCCCACTCTTCTCGGTGGACGTCACTTCTTTTTCTAGATTTTGGAGGTCGGGACTCGAAGGCCAACCAGTCCGCCCGTGGGATCCCCGCGTCCGGTGTTGTCTAAGATCTTGTTGACAAAATCTGAAGTCTGTCCGGCGACAGGTGGCGCAACTGCAGAGACAAAGAAATTTTTTTTTTTTTAAAAGTAGTTCTAATGCAGATTTACATTATTTCCCTTCCCCTTTGTTTAGAAAATAGTCTGGTTTGGGTGACTATTCAGCCTAAATGAATTCTCACCGAGTGTCTGCTGGATCAGATGTTCCAGAGTGTCAGTCATATTGGTTGGACGAGGAGAAGAATCCTCTACTCGCGTCACAATCTCTTCCTTGATGGTGTTGATGACAAACAAGAGTCGGTCTAAAGGGGGAAAAAGAGAGAAAAGATGTTCGATTAAATCTAGATTGAATGTTGGCGTATGTACATAAATTACAATAGTTATGTGGTGACTGACTGACTTACCGTACTCTGTGCTGAGGCCCCACAGTTTCACCTTATTTGCTTCATACTGGGCCTTCTTTTTTAAACGGCAAGCCCTAAAAACCCACAGCAGATCATTACAGATGGATTCTTGCGCCACAGCTACTACTGTGGAGGTAAATCTAAACACCCAGGTGTGCACTGCTTTTACCTGGATGCCAGCTTGTTCTTCTCCTTGCGGGACCGTGGCCGTGCAGTCAGAGGCAGCTCGCTCACCGGGGTCAGGTCACTGATCACTTTGTTCAGTTTGCGGAGCTCGGTGCCTATTTGCAGCAGCTTGCGTGGATTGGGAGTCAGGTCCTCCACATCTGTACGGCGTGATTTCTTCAGCATGTACTTACCTTGGATAGGCAGCATTACAAATAAAATGAACATTGCTTCCCTGAGTATAAATTATATCTGAATTATAAATTCCTGGAACGTCCAAAATTATTTGTTTTACTACTTGTAACACATATTGCAAGCATTCAACTGCTTATGACAATATTCCAAAATACATCCGCTGTATGTGAGGTAAATTTGCATTTTTTAAACATATTTATATTATTAGAAGTACTAATATATAGTTCTCTGTATTACTTTCAGACATAATACTACTTCTCTGCAAACAAAGCTCATATGATGTCATCTGTATAATGTACTGTATGCAGTATCCATACCATGCAGTGGCCCATTCTTCTGGTATAGGTTGCTAGGCAGTGTGTGCCTATCCCACTCAGATGGTTTTAGCATGCGTTCCTGCTTAGAAGGGGGAAGCTGCTCGCTGTACTCCCAGAAGTAGCGGCGCTTGCCTCTCTTCCTGCTGGAGACTCCTGCTGTCAGCCCTTTAATATCTTCCATCAGCTCCATGTCACAGCCTGGTGGGACCAAAAAAACCAACAGAAACAGACACAGGTCAAACATTACAGAAGCTTTAATGGAAATTCACAGAGAAATGGACACAAGTAAGACTGTAGGTTATGTAACTTCCATGTCGTTGATTTGAAATTCCTGTAGCATAAAATACATTTATTTATGAGTTCACTGCTGTAGGAAAAAAAACAGTAAAAGGAGAGTTTTATGTCTCTGTATTTTTTGCCCAGCTAAATGCATTTTGATATAAATTATTTAAGAATGCAGTTTGCTAATCTGCAGAAACAAGGACAATGTCTGAATGCTTACCTGGCTCAGAGAAGGCATCACTCATGTCATCATCTTTGTCTGCTTCGTAGTCTTCGTCTTCCTCCTCCTCCTCTTCTTCCTCATTCTCAGACAGTTCATGCTCACTGCCGAAGCCCTCATCGTGATCTTCATCATCAAGCTCCTGCCCGTCACCCTCCTCCTCTGCTTCTTCCTCTTCCTCCTCCTCCTCCTCCTCCTCCTCCTCCTCGTCCTCCTCCTCTAGCTGGGAGTGGGTTCTGTTGGCCAGTCTGCTGCGGGTCAGGAACAGAGAGTAGTTGTGTTCTTCCTCTTTGCTTTTCTCTGTTCCCTCAACAACAAGAATGCCGCTACTTCCACCACAGATTGCCTCTGCTGCACCGTCACTTTCACTGACCAGTCCAGAGGCATTGACCTCGAGCACTTGATTTGCTTCCACAAGGTGAGGCACAGCAGAGGACCAACCTGCAGGCACATCTGTCCTCCCTGTTGCCTCAACCCTCCTCTCAAAGCTCATCAGGCTGCTGGAACCAGTAGCTGCCTTACCAGGTAGAGCCACCAAGGAGGCACTCGCTGAAGTGGAGGCCTTCTCGTCTTGGGGCTGTGAGGGAGGTAAAGGGGGATCTGCCCTTTCGAAATTAATATGGGAGGGCTTATCAGGCTGAGTTTTGTGCACTGCACTCACACGGACTTTGGCCTTACGCACAAAGTCAGAGTTGTGTGATGAAGGTGCTGCCATCTTAGCTGCTCGTCCTTGGAGCTTGGTTTGACCTTGGCCATAGTCCTGGGTGAGACTGAAAAGATTCTGGGTCTTGGCCATTGTCTCGGTACTTGAAGGGACCGGCCGAGTAGCTTTCTGAGAGCCTTCGGCAAAGTCTGGTAGAGGGCTCTGTGAAGGACGGGAAGAGGATGTGGAGCTTGAGGAGGACCGCACAGAGCCAGGCACTACAGGTCTCTTGCTATGACAAGGAAGCTGGGATGGTTGAGACTGAGGCTGGGGGACAGGCAGAGTCAGGTCAGCGGGGGGATAGAGCGCCTCGCACACAGGCAGTGAATCTTCGCTGTTGAGCTGAGCCAGCGTCGGCGTTCTCCCAATTACTTCCTCGTCCTGGTAAGGACTTGAGAAATCATCTAATCCGAGGAAATCCACCTCTTTGGTGCCCCAAATATCACAGCTGGCCAGTCGTGTGTATCTGTTGACCACAGAAACATAAGGTTGTATCAACAGTGAAGACTCTGATTGCATATAACTCATGAATATGCAGGATTATACAAAACAGGATTTTCTCCCACTGCATAACTCATCCAGTTTTCAGACCCTAAAAGTTTATGTGGACGCTAACCTTCCAGAAGCCTGTTCCATTGTTTCACCAATGACATTGGGGCTACAAATGCACCGTGAAGAAAATGGATGGCATTTATTATTGGAACCATGTTAACAAACCTGACTAAGGCAAGTAAATAAATGAGTAATGACCCAGTACCTGGTGAGGTCCTCCCAGTAGGAGTCCCACTGTTCGAAGGCAGAGCTGCTGTGGACTGTCTCACACTCGCCTAAGCCCATCAGTTGATCCACACAGCCCTCCACTTCCTTTCCCCCGTCTCCAACGCCCACCATGCTGTCCCTACAGGGGCTCTGCTGGTGGTTTGTGTCTCTGTCCTGCAAAGGAAGAGATGAGTGGTTGTTGCTTTTAATATGTGAGAGTTTCCACTTAGCAATGTCTTTAAAGCAGAAACATGAATTGATATACAAATATCAATTATACATACTGTACAAGAGTTAAACACATTTCATTTCCTTCATGCACAGATATATATATAAAAACTGCCAGTGCAGTCGTGAATAATTGCTGTTCAGTTTAAAAAAGTCTAAGGAAGATGCACAAAGCTGCCTACAGGAGCAGTGACAGGTGAGCTGTCTATTTGCTTATGAGCCGGCAAAATATCACATGGCTGCTTAGCCATTTGGCACGAGTTCTTTGAATTATTTTTGATGTTTGTTGAAATCTTGTGATCTGTGTAACACTGAACTTAATATTCAACTTAAGAGTTAAATTTGCAGAGAGCTACTATGAAATATTTAACACTAACCCAGAGACGAACTACCTCAGTAATTCAGTATTTCTGAATTACTGAGTATTTCTGGCCCAGAACCAATGTTTGTTTACCAATGTGAAAGTAAAAGGTCATACAACTCTTGAAGTATTGTACAATAAACCAGACAGAAAAGTACTGTTTTTACACGATAACTGTGGCTGGAACCTGGAGCTGAAATCATTTTTACACTTGAAGTTAAATGGTTTATAATAAACACAAGTGCTAAACAGTTTTAACACACTGGTCCTCGTGTGAGCGGTTTAAGTGGCTACTTACCAGTTCGTACATGAAATCTGGGTCAGAGCTGGTGGCCAGCAGCTCAGTGCTGGTCAAGGCCTGGTCAACAAACGAGTAGTTCTGAAAGGCGTCCCCAAAGGGAGGCTCCATCCCACTGACGCTGGGCTGCATTATAAGAAGGAGAAACAAAAAGATACCCGCACAGTGCTCTCAATAATAATAATAATAATTATTATTATTTTTGTTTTTCTTTTGGGGGGGGGGGGGGGTGAATAGGTGGAATGAAAAGGTTGGAAATCTTAACTACATCAGATGCAAAATTGATAGCATATATTCTCCTTCTCACCTGAGGCATTGCCAGGCACAGCGTAGAGCTCCAGCGGGGGAACCTCTGGGCCTTCTGTCCAGTCCCAGTGGTGGTAGTGTGATGTTTCCCTATCAGCTTAATAAATTACCGCTAAATGAGTCAATTGCGGAGTAGAGATGGATGCACCCTGTAAGGCTGGAGGACGAGGGTGCGTCAGTAACTGGGCTTAGTTAACTCTGGTCTAGTCTGTTGTGGTTCAGGTCTGTAGTAAAAAAAAAAGAATATAAATTAGTGTAAGAATAAAAGCACATAAGAAAAATATAAAATATGTTAGAAACTTTCTTCCCATTTTTTTGAACGAGGACAGATAAAGGGATGAGAACTGAATATTTTCCCCCTGCACCTTATTGAAATGGCAAAATCTCTTACAAAGCACCTCCAGTATCTCTTGATCTACAAAGTACAAACAGGAAGTTGTAAAAAACTTTTGTGGTATACTTCAAACCCTGCCCCCATTGTATGTTTGGAAAGTACCATTTTCACCAGTCAACAGCCTCACTGCTCAGAGGGAGTACACCAAGCTACCACTTTTTTGCACCACATGGCCCTCCTACTATTTTTGCATGTGGTATAGACACCTGACCTAAACAGACCAAATACAATTGTACATGATACCACTCGTATGTGGACAGTCGATGACACCACTTCCTCTGGTGACTGAAGTTCTCACCCCTGAACTCTGTCACGCTCTATACACTTTACTCACTAAACGGTCAACACATTTATAGAGACTAAATGTGCACAAATTGTACTATTATGGTTATCAACTCTCAGAGTGAACTTCCTTCCTGAATAGGTACATCTTGTTTCATCTTGTAGCTGTAAGAGAATAAGAAAGCACGGACCTTAAAAACAACACTAATCCATCTTTCTACTTTGCTGGAACAGTATTTCTCACCTCACAACAGACTAACTTCTTGGAGCTGAAAAAACTGGTGATGTTAATCTGGTGATGCAGCCTGACAAATTATTGAAATATTACAATTGTCTAACCCTAACCCTAGTGTTGATTGAACTTTAGTTAGGAAAATAAAAATTAGAAGTGAATTTGGGGTCAGTTTAAGTGAGTAGTGGCCATACGTTAACCAGTAGATAAATCTGTACTGCAACATTTTATATTTGCAGGTTGACAGATGATATGTCTTTCCTTTATTCCCGTACTGCATCCCAGTTCATAGCTCCACTATCATGCAAACAGCTCACATTCTCAGCCTCACAACATTGGAAGTGATCCAAGTAGGCCAATCACAGCGTCTTATTTGGAAAGAGTCCTACAGAGGTAACGGTGAGAGAGAATCTACCAACACAGTGAGAAATACTAAAAACAATTCAGGTTTTATTTTATGCATTAATTTTAAACATATGTGCAATACGTCGGTAGGACAAGGCCACTCCATTCTGTATTGCTCCCCAGTATTATTAAAAGATTACTATCTTTTTTTGTGAGCTTGTCAGTACGTGTTCAATTACAGCGTTTTCTCAATATTCTGTGAATTAAAACCAATCCCTAGAGAATCGTGATCTCTGACATCAGCAGCTCAACGTGGCTTATTAGACCTGCTGAGTCACTGTTACGAGTCTTTTTATGTCAGCTACGTTTTAGAATGAGATTTTGGGAGAGTTTGTTTTTGGATACAGATCAATAATAAAAAAAAAAACCTCTATAGACAGAGATGGATTTTAGATTATCACATTTGACACATTCTGTCACATCAAAAACTAAAATGCAAATATTCTTAACAATCAACAAGAAGGAAGAGAAAATGAACACTTACAGCTAAGAGACAAGTGGAAGAAAAAGTATCTAAAGGTTTCAAAAGATTACAGATTTTTTTTGTAGCAATTTCTTAAAAATATTGGGGATTAAGCACATCCAAAAGATTTATTTGCATTTAATTCTTGATTAATAATACCTGTCATCATAATGAGATCATGTCATTTATTGACTATGGAAGAGTCATTAATTTTGTAAACAAGATCAATTAACCTCTATGATGATCTAGGGCCATAAGAAATCAGAAAAAGTTGCAAATGATGAAGTTTTGGAATCCCTTTGGGAATATTTTTAAAACAATTTATTGTAAATTCATCACATAATTTAGCAAAACTATAAATCCAACAGTAACTTCGTCTATTTATGTATATCATTGTGTTAACATATATTTACAAGTGTATTCTTTCTTTTTGTTATTGTTAATTACATCAATGGCTATAATCACTGATAAATACATACTTAGCTTTGTAATTTCCGTGCCAGGAAAAAAAAACTCCACTTAAATGCTACAAACTACACTACACTTCAATTCAAACTCCATGAATAAAAGTATCTAACTATAACGCATTCTTCTAAAGATGTAATGATTGCTTTGTGATATCTTCAACACGATTACGTCATCATCACCTTTCACTTATAACACCAATAAAGCCATTATTTCCTATGGTATAGACGCAGTCGCTCCTTTAATCACACCTCTCCAGCAAAGCAAAACAAAACATCAAACAAACCCAATGCGCCACCACCCACATAATCCGCATTTCCTATTGGTCAAGAACAGACAAAGTACCGCCTCCGCGTTTATCTGAATGGGTGCTACGATTGTCACTCTCCGGAGCTGCTTCATAACAAACAGCTCCTTTCAATCTAGGTTGAGCTAGAAGATAAACAAGTTGGAGGCCTACCATGCCCGTGGCCTAGATAGCTAGATTTAAAAGATATTTAAAGTAATATTTTCCATCTGCAAAAAAACCCCCCTCAATACAACACATACTTATTCGTCAATCCGTGACAATTCCGAAGATTTACAATGAAACGAGACAATACAATCTTCGTATTTCGGTAAATAACCCATATAGCAGGTTGTTTGATTGAAATTCTATCCTAATTAAACCAGCATAGCAATCGCTGTCAATCCATCCTCTCCGTGAAAACATAATTGTGATTTAAGAGGCGCTTATCATTTCTCTGTCACACATGGAAACTTCGGGATATGTCGAGTCTTTTCAAGCAGCACTCGTTGTGTTTTGTGTTGGGGGGCGTGTACCTACAGAGCACAGGCTGCCTGCGAAAAGTCACTATTGTGGTATTTTCATTGACACAAAGGCTTTTCAGTACTGCTCAGTTCTTTCTATTTCAATGTCGCATTAAATAAATACTGGTAACACAAATATTGCAGTTATAGTTATACTTACAAAGCTTAGATGAAGCAATTTTACTATCGTGTAAAATGTATTCACGAGAAGGACAAGGAAGTCTATCGATTAAAGTCTATCCAGTTAACTGCATGGACACGATTAAAATTACCATTATTTGTTTGACAAGCATATTGTTCAGTGACACTTGTCAGTGACCGAAATGTCGCTATGTGGAAGGTAAATAGGCTTTGATTTCAACGTGAACGCCACTTATATAAACTGCTGTTTTCTATAATTACCATGTCGATCGAGTTACTCTACCCAAACGGTGCTTTTTAAAGCGAAACAAACGAATCTTGCTTCCTTTTCATCCGCAGCTCACAGTCAGTATGGCCTCCGTCCGCCCCCTTCCTCATCCCAGCTGAGCTCGATATACAACAACAACCGCTAGCTTCAATGCTAATCTCCACCGCGTCGAAACACCGACCCTTTGCTCATAAAGTCATTTAAAACAGATAAAGAATAGTCCAACTCACATTAGATCGCCCACGTATACGCGCTTCTTCGTTTCTGACCTCGTTTAAGTTCCCCTGTTGGAGAAAATAAGGCTCCCTTTCAATGGAGTCCACACGCTGTTACAGCTCTCTCGGGTTTGTTTTGTTTTTCTTCTTCCTGACGGCTTCCTGGAAAGCGCGTGACTGCCAGACCACGTGGTGTACCACTGCGCCAATAGAAGTGCAGCAACGATACAGTCGATGATGAAAACTATTGAAAACCTTTATTTAATATTTCATCATATTTTAGTTAAATTAGTAATAGTATAAATACACTTTATCATAATTTACATTGTGTCTTTATTTCTAAGTTTGTACCAAATAGCCAAAAGGTTTGCTTTTCTATTTTCTTTTTTAAAGTTTAGTATTCAGTTGCATATTGTAAATATGAAGTTGGTCCTCATTGGTTATGAAGCAAAGTAATAATGTATTCCTTGACATTCGGAATCTGAAAATGTTATTAGAATATATTACACATCTGTGTATTTTAGCAATTATTTCAGTTTCAAATAAAGTGTCAAATATAATTACTTTTCACGTTTTATGCAGAAAACATCGTACTACCTCCCTCAACTAACTCTGAACATAATAATAATCATGCCACAACAAAAAAAATGTAATTGTTGCCCAAAATTAATTAATTATGATCCATGTGCTCAACTAGGTTTTTGTTTATTTGACTAGTTTGATGATATTCAGCATTGCAGATCCATCAAAACATTCATGAAATGCATGCTTGAGAAAAGAGTTTACATTCTCTGGAGGCGTAATGGCAGCTGGTTTAGGCGTCCCCCTCCCCACCCTCTTTTGTTACTGGAAAGAGGATCTCAGAGATAAGATTTTTGGGAAGCTATAAAACAGATAAGCCCACAACTGATTAAAATTGCAACCAAACCGTGTATTTAGTAATGTAGACATTTAGATTATGGTAGACCTTATCATTTTTTTCATTATCATCATTACTCAGCAGGACTTTGAACAGTCTATTTGTGCCAGAAATGCAGAAAATGTGTGGCATTTCTGGAGAAGAAAAACTATTCTTTTAAACAAAACGGTCAACTAAGAAACAGAATAACCACTATAATAACCCATAATTACTAGCATTTTATTCTAACACCGAATCATGATTCAGACATCAGATCCTCCCAGATCAAATAAGTAGCAATTTATTCCACCGTGTCTACTAGGTGTTTTCATCTCAGCTCATTGGATGCTTTTTAAATGCAAACCTTATGACATCATGACTAGAAAAAGGGGAACATGACCTTTGGGAAGACCACCAGTTTCTCAGTCAAGGTTCAATGTTCAGATGTTATATAATTATTGCCTACTTAAAAATAGATATTATAGTGGGTTGTAATGCCACATAGTTCACATTTTGGTATTGTGGTTATGGGTGAGGTGTGCACTGTCATGACGTCACTGATTGACTGGAATGCGGAAGTATAATGTGTATAATGTGTATTTAAGCGGTGTAAATAAACTCACGGCAGCTCACGCTGTTCACCAAGAAACCTGCTAAATTGTCTGATTTGGGCAGTTCCCACCATATCAGACTATGTTTTATGGTTCTAGATAAAGACAGTGAGCTGTTCCTCTTTTCAAAATGTTGGCTTTAAGCCTGATGTTCAATATTCTTCCAGGAAACAGGTTAAATCAGATTAGCCAGACAATTCATTAAAGCTGCGGTGAAAAAGACTATAGTTCTCTCCTGGGTTTCTTTCAGTTTACATCACTTTGCCCTGGATGACTCATTGGAAAAAAAAAGGATTAAAAGTAAAAGTACAAGTGACCTTTGTTGCACCAGGCTGAGTCAAATGCTTGCATCTTGGGACACTTTCAGATTTTCCCTTTTTCTCTTATGGGCATTGTGTCTGTGTTCAGAAGCCAAAACACAAAGCAAAATTACATTTTGCATGTAATCACAAGGAAAGAGAAATTTCACCATCATGGAACTAGCAGACTTTTAGTAGTGAGAAACATTCCTGGCAAATTACTTTATTCTAGCAGTCAGAATAAAGTGCTTCATGCGTTACAAACATCTGCAATACCTATTTAATCCTGTAGATGAAATGTTAAGACATGGCATATAAGGAAAAAAACTCTAAAAACTCATTAGCTGACTACATATCACCACCATGATTTACATCAATTACAGAATGTCGATTTTTTATTACATTATTCTTTTTTCTCCACATGTGACATGGTCAGTATCTATGCCCTGTGGTCACTGGGATTTAAAATTATAATATGTAGTGTCCTTTGGCATAAACATCCTCAGCCAAAATATAAATTTCAAGGGACAGTGAATCATTCCAGGCATTCTGTCTTCAAAGGAAAAATGACCTCGTAAAACAAGGTCAGACTGGAAATCCTCATCAGTATATTGGTTTTTAACAATGCAATTTCCCCATAAAGCCTGTGCTCCAACATCACCAACAGCTCCACAGATCTGTTCCTGTGTTTAGTCCAGACCACAAGTTTGTTGGCTCTATTCCCCAGCAGAAATTCTTTCCACTGCATTATGCAACAAAAGCAGCAGGAAGTGAAGATAATGAAACAGGCTGATGAAAGGGGCATTAGAGCATGGCACCACTGGTCACTGCTGTGAGTCACTGAATATTTGAACTTACAAATACTTTGTACACATTTCATGCCATCAGCACATACTTACATTTAAATTTCTCCTGTGTATCTCACAGATGTTTCCAGCTGTTCATTGACACCACCGGTAACAATTATTAAACATTAATTTACATTTCTGCTTTAAAATACTGTGATGTTCGATAAACAGTGGCAGCAGAGATACGTTTCTGCAGCCACCTGAAATCCTGAAAATGCTTAGAAATGATAATGGGAGGATGGATTATGTATTTCATTCAGGCTTGGTAACCTAATTCCTGTGGCGAGGAAAAGCTGTGTGCAGCTGTTTCTCTAAATTAAAGGTTTGTGGACTGCACCACAGGACCACAGTTGTGTTTACCAATGGAATGAATTTCCTTTGATGCTTACAATTTGTGTGCCTCTCAGTTTAGATTGACTTAAATTACTGTCAGCATATTTGATGCATTAATTGCAGTATCTTGAAAGGGTGAATATGCTGATGACTGTGCAGAAACACTGCCTTGAAATTCAAAAAAGGTCACTTGAGAAATCTGCTTTCACTTCTCCAGGTCATAACTCAGTCTTGATCCTGTGCATTAGATCTCTCTGGTCCACCATGTCTGTCTGTCTGTTCCAGCGGTGGTAAGCCAGCAGGGCAATGTTCTTGGCGGCAACCGAGCTCATCTCCATGGCACTGGCAACTGACTCGATGCCATTCAGGTAGTAAAGATTGGGGTGGAGCTCAATGGGAGGCAGTCTTTGGCGGCTGCTGTAAGAAGGGTAAGCCTGCCACTCTGTCACCTGCACCGAGTAGTATGACCTAATATCGACAAGCAGAGTGCGAATATTCAGAAACAAACAGCTCGTAATGTTTCCAAGCCAAAAAAACAACCTTTAATCCCTAGAGTACTGATCTTAGCTGTTCTTTTGTTAATACAATAGTCAACTACAAAGTAATGATGGGTGAGGGAACATGACTCACCTGAACAGTGTTTTGAGTTGGGCCTTGTCCAGAGGTCGCAGAGAGAACACTTTATAGACTCCAGCCTCCTGTGGCTGTTTGCGTCTGAAGCCTGCGGAGATGTTAACGGGACAAACATTGGCCACGCTATTGAAAAACAGACTGGGCTCCTCGGTTGTCAAGATGCAGGTGAAAGGGAACAAGCGGGGGTCCGGGAAGCCAAAGAATGACGTATTGAGGTAACCGTGGACAATGGTTGCTACGGTGCCATGATAGTTGCCGGGGAGCTGGTCAAAGGGGGCGCTGAAATCTTGGAACTGGACTCCAGATCCTACGCTTTCCTCCAGTGGTGTTGCCAGAACTACAATGTCATACAGCTCTGACCCTGTACCTGTGGCTGTGGTGTAGCTCAGCTGGTACTGTGGTGCCTCTCCTGTGGTGAAAATAGATCATAGACAATTTTTCAGGCAATGACATCAGAGTGCTAATCCACGCTAATATAATGTATTAGCATTACAGAGTAGTATTACATATATCTGTTGTATCAATATTTTTATCTGTTGTGTAGTGTTTTTTATAACTGGAATTTTTTTGCCCCAGACAATATCCAGTGTAATTTTTATAAAATAAATATGGTCTTGTGTTAAGTGTGGTTCACTACTTCTAAAAGTCTATTTATACAAGTAAAGGTCCTTTCAGACTTTTTTTTTTTTTTTTTTTAGAAGAGCAAAAGCTGTGCTAAATGCTTTGACATTTGACATGGCCTTAGGCTTGAGTACCTGAGTGCAGCAGAGAAACAGAGATGACTTTGGCTTGCAGCAGGTTAGCATTTGCAATCTTCAGCAGGCCAGAGCACACAAGCTTGTTGCCTCCTTCCACCGCCCACAGGTTATTCTGGGCACCAGCCAATGACACAGCGCCTGTATATCACATAAGCAGACACACACACACACACCTGATATAAGCCAATTAAAAGCATCCCACACACTTTGTATTTCTCTGGCTCCCACAGGCCACCCGCTCCTCTCACCTTCGCTTCTATTCTCAACACCCTCTTCCATCCTTTCATCTGACACTTTTCCTTTTCTTCCTTCTTCCCCTTCCTGACCTACAGTACATCGGCACCAGCATGAAGGTGCAGCGCAAGGATGGCCCTATTTCCATTATCATGGTCATCCTCCTCACACATTAGGCCTTTGTTTCCAAATCCCCCTCTCCTTAATTTACTGCTAGTTTTCCCCCCCACACACATCTGACCTACAAAAGCAGGAATGCTGACGTTCTGTCCGTAGTTGACCCTCATGATGGGCGCGATGATCTCATCAATGAAACGCTGTGACACACCCAACTCCAACAGCGAGTCAGAGAGTGACCTTCGGGTCATGTTGATGAAACCGCTTCCGCCGAGCGACTCCAGCAGTTCCTCCACTGAGCTAAAGGCGTATCCATGAGCCTGGTACTTGTAGATCCTATAGGACATGCATACATTTATTTATCAATGTAAAACTGCTGACATATTAACAAATTGTCCACATTTCTGCATGATGTGATTCTTCTTATCCAATTGTAAAGTACCTTGTCTTAAAGTATAGAATTTTAATCACCATAGCATGTTCATTTTTAGATGTTGTCAGCATTTACACTTTATTGAGCTTTTGCACCGATCACAGCTGCAGACATGAGGAAACACCTCCGTTTTACACAGTGAATGTGAGAGACAATGTTGCTGCAGCTACAATTTGCAAGAGGAAAAAAAAAAGAGCATCAGGCCTAGCAAGTGCCTCTAGACCAGACAGTAGAGGTGGTCTTTAATATGTCTGACTCACCTCATGAATTTCTCCATGATTTCCTCCACCCACATCTGCAGACGTATGAAGCTGATGCCATAGCGCCACCACAGCCTGAACAGGTCAAGCAGGTACCAGTCTGTCTCCTCCAGTATCAGCTCCTCTCCATTGAACACAGCAGTCTTACCTGCCATGCTTCGACGATACTTCAGCCCTCAGATTTGAAGAAAGTACAGTTTTTTAAATAAAAATAAAACAGCGTTGAACTACCACACTTTACTGTGAATTGTCTATTGATGAGACAGAAAGCATATATTCATATAGTTATTAGTCATAAACCAACCTAATTGTTTGACAAACTCTTGCATGTGGAGGTTGAGCGAGTGAATAATAGAACCTCCAGACTCGTAGTCGTGGTGATTGACGGACACAGTGGCAAGTCGGCCTCCGACCTCCCCCTTCTCCAACACATCAATCTGGACCTCTGGGCCAAAGTGTTGCCGCAGAAAATGGGCTGTTGCGCTCCCTCCTATCCCTGCCCCGACCACAGCTGGAGCACAGATGATGCAAAGAAACAAAGGATTTATTTAAATACATGACACTAATTTTAATCCCCTTTTCTGATATGCATATTCCTATTAATATAGCATGATAATTAAACGTAATGTCACATTTACCCATTTAATATTATGTCCAGATACTTGCTACTGATATGACCACAGGAAAAGGCTGCACAAATAAGGCTGCGAATCGATAACAGTGAAATAGGAAGGAATAAACGTTACAGTCAATTAATTGGACTGTCTAGCATCTCTGTGAACGCAGGCTAACGTTAGCTCATTTTAAAAGTCGATCGACTCTGACGCATTTAGCAGACAGCGTTACCCACCTATTTTAGAGGGTGGAGCACCGTCAACCTGGGTAGATCCTGCAGGGTCTCCAACAACCCCCTGGACTGACAGCCCGACGACGAGGAACGAGAGAAAAGAAATGCCCATAGCGGCAGCGGGACAGTGATATCCGAGACGAGAGGAAGAGAAACCAAACAGGTGCGTCGCTACTACATATAGCTTCAGCTAAAGCTAGCTCGGCTGTTCTTTCTGCACAAGCACTGCAGTTTAAACACGTCCATTTGCATGCCCCTTTACTCGTTCTCTCTAAATTAGGGTTTGCATTTCAAAAGTAATCGTCCACTACTACAAAAAACATGGCTTTTGTTGCTAGCCAAGAGATAATGGATAGTCAATGTCCGGCAATATCACGTGACCAGCGGGGGGTGGCTTGTTTGGACCAATCATATCCACCTCCGTAGATCATGACCTCGGGGTACATGATCAGACGCGGAAACGTATCACCCGTAAAATAAATTAATTTGTTGTACCCATACTAATTAGCTACAGTCTGCAATGACGTTAAGAGGTCAACCAGCACATACTACTATCATTAAAACTGGAAACATATATAAACATCATGTCATATAGAGGAATTGGTGTTATTCAATGAATAGAAATACAAACAGTGGCCACTAGGTCATAGCATTAGTATTACCTGTATGAGCGTGACGTTTGTTTGTTTTTTTTTTAACAAAAGGCACAGAAATATATTTTGGAAAAACAGTGGAAGATGCTTTTATTTCATTCAACAGAAAAACTGCTGCGACATAGGAATAAACCACTGAGCAGAAACTAACATTCACACTGAGCCGCTGAAACAATGACTGGCACAGTGGAGCAGTAAGGCTTCCGGACGCCTAAAACACACGCGCACCATCTCACTCGGGCATTCAATACATTCACACACACGCACTCATTTACATCTACTATCTTACATATTTTAGCTGCTTTAACAGCAGCTTTATCACTATCCTTTCCTCTAATATGTTCCATCAGAGGGGAGGTGAGGGCCACCTTTATATCAAGCCACCTCTTTTACCTGCTTTTGTCTTACACAGAGGTGTCCAAGACCTCAACCATTTATCGTTATGGTACATCTTTACGCAACCCGACCAACAGCAATAATACTGCAAGGCCAGCCATAGGCCCTGAGGGTGTGGTTCAGAGGGATGTTGAGGTGGGGTCATGCTCTGGCCAGATGAAGGGCAGGGAGGGGTGGAGCCACTGGCCAAATTGATGTTATTCCTCACTTGGTTGAGCGTCGGGTGGGCTCAGAAGCGGTCGGCGGAGGTGGAGGGCCACGGCGGTCTAGATCATCAATGTAAAACATGATGAGCTTCCTGCGTTCCTCTGGGACACACTCCAGAACGAGGTATCGTTTATCATTCTGAAGGATCTTCTCAACGTCTTTCAGATGCTGCTCTGATTCTTGGATGAGCTTTCTTGACCTGAAGAAAAGGAAGGAGTGAGATGGGCAGAAGTTCAGACCAACAACAAGAAAAACAAACAACATGCAACATAAAAAAAAAGTCTGAACTTTCCATGCACAGTGTATGCACACTGAACACACATCAACAGAAACGGACACAGACCTGTATGTGATGAACTTTGTCTCCTTCAACAGTGTCCTGAAGTCAGCTTTGGCTGTGATATACTTGTCTTTGATGTAGTCTTCAAACTCTCGTTGTCTCTTCTACACAAACCGAAAAAAAATAAAAATAATAAATGAAGGTTGAATGTAGACTGCAGATAATTCAGTAATATTGTTTAATATGAATTTAAAACTGCTCTGGAGAAAAGGAGACATTCAAAATTATTATTTTACACCAACAAAACCATCAAGGTGGGAGTTTAGTCATCTTACCCTGTCACTGGAAGAGAACTTAATGCAGCGGGGGTCCTCCTTGATAACTTTTTTCACCTCCTTCCATGTAGTTGTGAGAGTGATCTGAAATTTAAAAAAAAACGTATTTTGCACCTTACTAACCACCTTAATCCCCGGTTGTCAACATGTACAAATGAATCAGAGGTGGGTCAGACTATTACCATGCTGGTTTCATCCAGTAGTTGCCTAAACTGCTCCTTCTTCTTCTTGGCCAGTGCCTCTATGTGTTCATTAAACAGCTTCTCTTTTTCCTCCCGCTCTAGCAGCGATGCAGACTCCCAGCGGTGGTCCTTTCTCAGGTTACGACGTGTATCGGACCAGGTTGCATCTGACGACCGAACCTGATGCATGATAATTGGGGGGGGG
>BJFM01000381.1:259623-271395 GCA_016586285.1 Arothron firmamentum
CCCCCCCCCCCAACCATGCAAATGAAAAGATGATTAATCAGACCTGGTCACCGTCGTCCGCGTCTTGGTTATAGTTTCGTGGAGACTGTGGGCCACTAGGTGGCAGTATAATTCTTAAATTGATGAGTGAGGACTGATCGTTTCAGTAATTTTGTTATTGCTTCTTATGACCTAAAGAGTAAATAGAATGCATTGGATTCAAAAGCAGAGAAAAAAAATGAACTTAAAAATAAGGTATTTTTCCCTCTAGAGAAATGAATGTTTGGATCACTTAAAGTGTCTTAAATAACAAAAAACCTGTCTCATTGTGCCTGTTTAGGTAAGATGAGATTTCAGGGCTGTGCACACAATTTTCATTTAAAACATAGCTTTGTTGATACAGTGTGTGCACTTCTGTATTTGCAGTTGTTCATACTGGAACCAATGGAGCCAAAACAGTCTTCACCAGATCTCCCATGTAAGTGAGAGCCCTGATTCCACTGGGAATCCCAGATAAACAAGGTCATGTAATATACCACTGATTCTACATGGCTCAAAGAATGCAGCCTTTCTCACACATTAGTTCATTTTGAACACAGCATCCTCTATTTTTCTAATTTATCATTACAGTTCAGTTAAATACAACGCAACAATATTGTGTAAGTCAATATGGAGGTGCGGACAGACAAAGGTATGAGACAGCAGCAGGGATGGAGGAGGAGAGGGCCAAGGCACAGCGTTTGTGTGTGTGCATGTGTGCATGTGTGTGTGTGTGTGTGTGTGTGTGCGCGCGCGCGCGCGTGCGCGCGCGTGTCCATGCGCGTCTTTGTACGCGTATGTTCCCTGGAGTCCATCCCGTAGATCGCTTGGGAAAAAGACCTCTAGGTCTGCTTGAGGTCTGACTTGCAGCCAAGAAAAGCAAAACCTAAAATAGAGGGAGAAAGAGATAGAGATAGAGAGAGAAATAGAGTGAGAGAGAGAGAGAGAACGAGAAAGAGGGAGGGAGCTATTTTAAACCTGAGTATCAAAGTTGTGGGCATGGAGACAGAGTTGGGAGATGAGAGAGGGCGTGAGAGGAAGGAGGAGCCCAAAAGATGGAGAAGGAGCACAAAGAGCTTTGTATGTGAGGAGAGAATGTATGGAAAATAAAACATTCACATGGTGTCTCTCCCTCTCTCACACACGCTGCTGATTGGAACCATCTGCTGACAGACAGAATAATGGGAAACTGAATTGTTTGACTTGTTTTCCCTCTTTGTTACATTGGGATTGGGAGTTGGCGAGATGGCGGGGGTGGAAGGCAGCCGTGACTGTGGACAATGATTGGCCATGGGAAATTCCAGTAACTTGATGGGACCACCACACAGCATTGACAGGTCCGGTCCATTAACAGCAGACAAAAGTGAGGAGGTTGGTGAGTTGGGTGAATGCTGTCAGTGCGTGACGTTAAGGGCACAAAAGGTCATCAGCCAATTGACTGTTGATCATTCTGGTTTTTTCCTTATTTTTAAGAGTAACATTGACTGATCCACCCTGAAAGACTCCAAAACTGCTGTTTCAGCAGCATCAGATTCTATTTAGAACGCTCCAAACATAAATCAGCACCTGTGTTTGAGAGACGGATCATTGACCAATCAAGCATGCAATAAGCCCAAGAATGGACGGGTGACATCGATGATGGCATACTCAAAATCCAAATGCACTGTTAGTCCAGTAGGAAGGCAATTATATAAGGGAGAGTTTCTCGTTCCCTGTCCTTTCGAATTCTTATGCAATGTGAATAATGACAGAGGACCGCTGGAAGACAAGCTGTTCCCTTCTTTTTTTCCAGGGAGAGGAAATTACACTTCCTAATAACAGAAAAATGCAATGAGTGAGTGAGTAGGCGAGAAAAGAAAGAGGTGAGGGAAAAGCGAGGCTGATTTCTTACAGATGCTCCAGTGGGAGAATGACAAAGGTTGATCTAAATGGGTGTGTTTGTATTGGCATGTTTTTGCTAGTGAGAAAGATGATGACATAAAACACAACCAGCTGCAGGGATGAACTCTGGCTTACAGAGGCTCTGGACATATAAGTCTGCTGCAGTCAGTTTTTCAGGTGTACAGTGGTTTGCATGCTCTACTCATGCCTGTGTGTTCTGTGCAGGTATTCCAGGCTCCGCCCACAGTCCAAGAACCTTTCTGATCCTGAATAGGAAAAAAGGTGCAGTGTTTCGCCTCACAGCAAAAATGTCCGGTGTTCAAATCCCCCCCAGGCCAGCGGCTCTGGCTTCCTCTCATAGTCCAGAGACATGTATCCGGGGATAGGCAAATTGGTGTGTGTGGGTGTGAATAGTTGTTTGTTCTATGTTGTCCTCTGTCCAGGGTGTAGGCCGCCTCTTGCCTGAAGGCAGGATCTGCTCGGACAGATGGAGGTGATGATCTAAAACTCCTCAATATCTCTTTAAAAACCCGGTGATGGACAGGTCCACCAAATTCAGAGCATAAAATATCATATCACCATAAAATATGGTGAAATGGTAAGAAATCTTATTGTGTGTGAACTGGGGTGTGTGTTCATCAGTTTTATTTTTTTTTTATTTCATCTGAAATGCTTTTAATTCCTTAATTCCACTGAAACGACCCTAGGGTTGAAACTGGGTAAATGTCCAGAATTTTTCCAGATGTGCACAGCTCCAGCAGCCATGTGAATGTTGTTTAGAGTCACAACCGCAACACCCTCTCCCTCTGTATTTTCTCATGGGAAGTGTGGTGCTGTATCCTGTCTTTTTGATGATGTGTCTTTTTTCACATGGAAACTCCAACGTGCATGCGTTTCATTTTAGGCCCACAGAAGTGCTGTTGCTTTATATTAATGCCCTGAAAGTATACACAGACCTCAACAGAAAGTCCTGACCCTCCGCTATTTATCAGGTCACCTTGTGGGAACCAACTTTTCAAAGTTCCTGTGATATGTGGAGAGATTTGTGTCCCCACAATACCGCTCAAACTGACACTTTTGTTTAGACAAAAGCACTTTGAAAAAAGTGTGTTTATAATCTCCCTCCTCCTCATTTGTCTCACTTGGTCATAAAACTCGAGCAATATTTATTTTCATAATGCACATTCCAAAAACACGAGGGGGGTATTATCTTAACTAATCTTGTACTCATCAAGGTTGCATTATAAGCTAGCGCAGAGCCAGGCCGACCGCTACAACCCCTGCAAACCACAACAACCTCTCTGCTCTTTCTGCGATTTGGACTCGGCTCCAGCTCCGATGATGTCTCCACTGCTGCTACTCTGCCTCAGGTCCTCCCTTGTTATTTTAAAATCTCTGCTAATTGTTGGACTTTGGCTCTCTTCCTTTCCATCACCTTGTGAAATTCAATCCCTGCAGTTTGCGTGTTAGGTGTGCATGTACAGTATGTGCCACACACATTTCAGTGGCTGACCAGTGTATTCCTGCATGCCTGTGTAAATAGAGTGAAGTCACATCCAGCCATCGCTTCCACTTTCCTTTACATGAATAATATTATTATAAACTATCTGTGACCTAACCTTTTCTACTATAACTTTCCTGTTGAATAAAAACACATGTGTCCAGTCCGAGAGAAGGCTGTCCGCTGGGGCAGTGCCGGGTTACTGATCGATGACATCATAGATCTCCGGTGTGAAAGTGGCAGATTAGAGTATCTCTGGGTGCTTGTAAACTTAAAATTCAGCTCCTGGTCACACAAAAAAAAGAAAAAGCAGCAACGGCGCCGCGATGATTCTCTGCTGGAGTTTTGTAAATGAGTGGGTGCATTTATGTATTTAGTGTCTTCTTAACGTGATCACTTCTTAAATGAACAAAGAGGCTACTGCACATGAAGTGAATGCTGAAAAAAAGAGCGTGTGGGGAAATAAGGAAAGAGTGCATCTGTGTGAATGGTGGTATTTGGCATACTGGACAGGAAATGCCTGTGCAGATGGAAGAGTAATGAAGGCTGCACAGGAAAAGGCCCACTCTGCAGCTGTATGTGTGTATTTATATGACAGCCCGTGAGCACTTTGAGCTCTTATATAATATAAAGCATCCTTAAAAAAGCAACGGAAGAATGCAGGCCAATTAAAGAGCACACACATCCCCAAATCTTGCTTATTGTTAAACTGACTACTGTCTTTGAAATCTGGAGAGATAATCTGAATTTATAATAGACATCTGTAACACATAATTGATCATCACCAGAAACATACTATTGCTAACACACAAAACACGCACCCAGCTGTCCAAAAATGCCTAACTTTGGGGAGGCAGTCATTAGTTCTAAAGACAGACACATGGACGCATATGCACATCAGCTTCCCCTCACTCAGTCATTGGTTTGATTGACAGGCAGACAGGTAAACCACAGGGCATTCTCAGGCTGCTCAGGTGTGTGCTGCAGCCTCATCGCTATTCATCAGGCTTCGCTGCATTTGCATCTCATCTGCATAGTGGTCCAACAGGGAAAAAGATTAGCATTAGAGAGGGGGAGCGAGGGGGGGAGATCGGAGGGGGGAGAAGAATGGCTTTAATTTTTAACAAGATAATATGAAGGAGATACAAAGATCCGACTACCAGCCAGGAGAGCCAACATATAGGACATAGTAAGGTGTGTGTGTGTGGGTGTGGGTGTAAGAAAGAGGGAAAGTGTGTTTAGACATGGAGAGCCATCAATAATAGGAGAATGAAGGCTGTGGAAATAAACAGAATATGCATGTTTTTAAAAAAATAAAAATAACATTAAACACATTTACAGTGCCCCCCCCCCAACCCGCCCTGTCACTGTTCGATCTCTGCGTGTTTGTAGGAACTCGGTTGAGCTCACACATGAAATGTTCATAAATAAATAAGTGAGATAAACAATGAGCCACAGTCACACTGGAGTAAATACTGTATCTCATTTGTGTGCTGCACACACACACACACACACACACACACACACACACACACACACACACACACACACACACACACACACACACACACACACACACACACACACACACACACTCACAAGTATGCACACATGCACGCCGGCACATACAGAGTGTAAATATAACATTGTCTTTATATACCTGCTGTCCTGAAGTGTGTTAACTTGCTTATGAAGCAGTTTTACAACTACAGTTCACAAAATAATTGATGAAATCTCTCCAGAAGAACCACATCTCATCATGTCAGTCAGTTTTAAATGTTAGGGTTAGTTACTCTTTACTTTCTTGATGAACTATAAATCAAGAAAGAAAAGGGTGGTGCCCAAAATCAGCTGTTATAAAGAATAAATGAGACAGTGGGTTGCGATTAAAAACCACCTCCACACTACAGCCCATCGGGATGAATAAAAGAGCAGCTGGGTCAGATTGTCTGTGAACCAGTCAGTAAACTCGTCATTCTTCAAAGCCCAAACTTGTGAACCGAGTGGCGTTACTGCAGGTAGCCCCCTGGGGTTGTGATGAGTGACCCTGTTGCTGCCACAACATCAGAATAATCCTCTTCCTCCTCTCATCTGTGTCTCTGACTGCCACTCCCCACCATCACGCTGTCCCTGGGTTTCCCTCGTGGTGCTCAAAGGTCCTGATCAGTTATTGTCAAACTGCTACCGTTTGATTGCTTTAAACTTTAATTTTTGGTGAATTCTCTTCTTTTTTTAAAAAAAAAAATCACGCACGCCTCCTTTGATGTCTTGTATCTCAACTCATTTCTGCAGTCTTGATAAACCTCGGGAGAGCTTTTAGACCATGAATGTGGTTTGAAGAGGTGGTTTGATAACAGATGGACAGAAATAACAACAAAAATGTCTATTAAACTCTTTAGTATTTAAGCAAATGTCCCACGAACCCTCAAAAATGTGCCTTTCTGAATTTCGCTGCCTTGAAATGAAATGAATGAAATGATTCTGCAGCCATCATTATGCCACATGCCTTTCTCTCTCTCTCTCTCTCTCTCTCTCTCTTTTCTCCTCATCCTCCCCTTGAAGACGAAGGGATAATTGTGACTGCTCATCACACCGTGACAGAGTATCACCCAGGTCTCCATTTTAGTCCTTTATACCTTTACTCCAGTCTTTTATTCACCTTTCCATAAATCAGCCTTCTCTTTGGGCCCCTTGATGATGTTCCCATCCCACTCTGGCCCAATCTACCCCCACTCCCCCATCCCTGTGGGACCCTTGGCTGTGATGTTGCCCCAGTGTAGTGCCATCCCTAAAGTGTTGATGCTCCCTGAGGATGTGGATTAGATGGTACACACACACACACACACACACACACACACACACACACACACACACACACACACACACACACTCGCTCTCCTCTTCAGACAGCAGTGGTCTCAGCGGGGCTGCCCTGAAGCATGCTGGGTACCTGAGAAGCCAACGCCACCGGAGCAAGGCCAGAATGTTAAGTGTCACGGATGTGTGTGTGACTGCCTGCTGCCAGAGTGGGGTCAAAATGCTAAGTGGCAGATTAATCAGTAGTAATTGTGTGTATGGTCCATTAAGGCATGGGTTGGCTGATTGACAAGGACGAGATAAAAAAAAAAGGGGGGGGGAGCATGTGCAAGTGCACGGGTGGGTGTGTGTTGACCAACAGAGAAGTGAAACTGAGTAGAAATAGCCTTTTAACTGTAAAAGTTCTTTTTCTGGGGCTCCATGCTCTGTGTCTTTTTTTAAAGTCTTGTCAGTGTTTGCTTTACATGCAGCCCATCATCAGTCTTGCCCTCTTTTTTAGAAGTCCACCCATCTGTGCCCGGAACTGCTGCAGAGTTGCTCTCCTACTTTTAGAAGAACGACTTACCAAACGGCGGTCACCACAGGAAAAACCCGGCCGCTGTCTCCTATCTGTTCCTCTCTGACCACACACACACACACACACACACACACACACACACACACACACATGCACGCACGCACGCGCGCACGCAAGCGCACAAGTGTGCACCTTTCCCCCAGTGATCTCCACTGGTTGATTTGGTATTCAAGTGCTGTTACGGGCCCAGCAGGCCTAAAGCTCTCTTTCTATTGTTTTATTACCCAGAGGCTAGGCTGGATCGCTCTCTCTCTCCCCCCCTCTCTCTCTCCCCCACTCTCTCTCTCTCTCTCTCTCTCTCTCTCTCTCACACACACACACACACACACACACACACACACACACACACACACACACACACACACACACACACACACATACACACATTCAAACAAGTGCAAAGTGGGATTAGCATATTAGCGTATTAGTACCATGTCTGTTATTTGGCTCCATCTTCTCTTTCACTCACAAACCGTCAGAGGAAGAGTTTCACAACTGCGAGAAGAAGGACGAGAAATGGAGGAGAGATAAGGGGGGAAAGGGGGAGGGCAAGCTGCAGGAGATGGAGGGCTGCTTGCTCCTCTCCAGTAGACAGATGGTAGTTTGACTCCCACTGAGTTGTCAACTGGCCAACAGAGATGATGGAGAGATAAGAGGAAAAAAGATTGAGAGGAAGAAGGAGAGATGGGCAACTCTACTTTTTCATCTCCTCTTTCAACCTATCATCATCATTTCGCTGCCAGCTTCACCTGTTTTTTTACCCTCCCCCTTCATGTCTCTATATATTCCTCACAACTAGCTATCAATCTCTCCTTTCGCATATTCTCGTTTCCTCTCTCATCTGTTATAGTTTTTGTCCCGGTATGTGCATCCATCTTTCCATTTTTCCATCTCTCTCTACAGCCCAGGGACAAAGTCTGCAGGGCAAGTCTATGTGTAAAGGACAGAAAGTTAAGTAGAACCCTCTTTTTAGAAAGTGAGAGATTATTGCATTAAAACTTTAAAGATCAAACACACACAATATTTAAACTCCTATTTTATATTGTTTCTCCTGAGAGGCAAAGAGGGAGAAATTATCCAAAATTAAGAAAACCTTAAAAATCATATAACTTAGATTAAAATACAAAATCTAAACAACACACCCGAAATATATTGCATTTATTGGCGAGTATTTTTCTTTTTAATGGGTATTTGGATCTTGACACCGGACCGTGGTTGCCATGACCCATCTAAAACAAGAGGGGGCAGTATGGTTCTGCACGTCACCTCTTCCAGGCCACTATTACAATTTACAGTTTACATCTAGCTCAAATTGTCAATATAGTGAAAGGTATAAAATAATGCAGCTGAAAAAAGACTCGTGTGCTCAGTTTGAGGCAAATCTGGTGACTTTTTTGGAATTTAGCTGAATCATGGAAAGCGCTAACAAACTCGTAGTTTTCCCCCGATTGCTTTCTAATTTTTCCCCCCCATCACAATAATTGAAATAAGGTTTAAAGAAACAGATGAATTTTCTGTTTTCGAAGCTCTCCCTTTTGTTGGGAAAAAAAAAACAGTCCACATAAAAATGAGTGACTGGATGTTGATGAACAAGGTTGTTATTTTACTGTGTTGACAAATTTAGAAACCAGAGAAAATAGTGAAAGCACCAATTAGTTGTGTTTGTCATCATTGTTTTAAGCTGGTAAACCTACCTGACAGTTCAGAAAATTCAGTTCTGTATCATGGTTACGTTAAAAACGCACCATAGTGCAGCAGCAGTGGTCCCTTGAGAGAAGACTACTGACAGTTTTTGATGCTAATATTACCCCCATATGAGCATTAATCTTTGCTTCCAACATAGCTGTGTTTGTATTTATTAGCGCCTGCTGCTGGAGCCTCATCACAACTAAAAAGGCAGATTGTTTTGTTGAAACACCAGAGGTTTTGTAACTCTGCTGTACGTTGAAATGATTTTTGTGCTTTTGTCAGCTGGGTATGGGAACAGTGTGCGCGTGCGTGCGTGCGCGCCTGCAGTGTGCGCGTGTGCAAGCACACATTTGTCTGTGTGATGCGCTGATGAGAAACAATAAAATGACAGCAGTGAGCTGCGTAATGACAGTGTGAAACTTCTGTCACTTTTCAAACAAATTTGCTGGGAGCGTGTGTTTGCGCGCGTGCACAGGTATAGGCCGTACGCGCGTCGTGTGTGTTGTCATTTTTCTTGTCATCTGCCAAGTAAGACAGAGTACCTTTCATCCTCTTCCTCTCATCTCCTCCCTGATAGAGAACACGGTTGTGTTTGTACGCACAGGAGCACAAACGCACTGACGGCGGTTGTTTGTCTCAAAATCAGCCCATAATTATACAACTTGTTTATACTTTGTCTCCGAACTGAATGCAACAAAGTGTTGAATCGCATTTTGTTTTGGCGGAATAAAAATAGTTTGCTTTGTCTTCCCGTAATGATGCTCCACACAAATGTCAGAGCCTGTAGTGTAACGGCGCGGTGGAGGGAACGTCTGCTTGAGCCGTGCGCGCTCTTCAAACACAGATTTTTCCTACATCTGTGTGTATTTGGGGACATTTGGTGGCGATAAATCACAGTGGGAACTCACTTTTGTGTCCTGTATGAGCCATTCTCTCACTGGCTCAGGCCATCGACCTTTAACATTTGCACTCAAGACAATTTAGCCTCATAGACGTGGAAAAAAATAATGAATTAAATTTCTTAAGAATTTTCAACGGTTTTATCAATGAATTTACACTGGCTTCCACTGGTTTTGTTCCCATTTTAGCCATCGCAATAGATGTTTGGCGCATCGGCTCTTACACTGCCCCCTACTGGCCAATCATGGAAAGTCTCAGAAGATCATGAGGAATTCAATGAGCTGGGAACTTCATGCAAAAAGAACCCCCCTACAGGTGTTGAGCATTGATTATATGTTGCCAGTTGTGATCAATCATCAATATACTGGACTCACCTCAGGCTGTAATAAATTTCTATTTCATTATTATTATTTTTTAATACACCAAGTGTAATAAAAACACCTGAAAATAACCGAGGTTCTAATAATCCAGGTGTGAATGTTAACTGTGATCACATCCTTGTTTATTTTGCCACAGAAGAGCTTGAAAATGTGATCCACTGTATGTCTGGGTGGTCAAAGTAACGTTCATGCTTCATTACCATTCAGCTCACTTGCTAGTGGTCTAAGCTGTAGATTTCAATGTTCTGCTTTAGTTTCCTTCCACAAACCTACATATTCATAACAGGAAATGGAATATTTATAGCAGAAAATGGAAGAATACCCAAACAGGGGAAGGGGTCTTTGACAGGGTTGTAAGGCCAACATGTTATGATCTGTATGGCAGCAACTGCATGAATATGCACACACAGGCGGATTGAGGAATATTATCTTTAACACTAATAACCACAGTAGCAACATTTGAATCAGCTTCAATCAAAGATGGGAGCTTGCTGCAGCAGGAGCAATGTGACCTTAGATGTTTTCTCTTTTCTTCTCTCCATCACTTTCTCTCTGTTTTCTACCCTCAGGGTTGCTCCCGGCTGTCCCCTAAGGCATCATGGATAAATGTGTATCTGCTGGGCAAGTTGTGGCTTGTTTGCGCATGTGTGTGTGTGTGTGTGTGTGTGTGTGTGTGTGTCAGCATGAGTGAGTGTGTTTCGGGGCTAATGAGTGTGTTAGCAGTTGTGGACCTGTGCACCATGGGGAGAGCTTTACCAGGGTGTGAGGAGAGGATGAGAAAGAGGACCAGGAGTGCACGCTGTCGTGCAAAGAGGGAAAAAAAGTTAGCAAATATGTCAAACAAGACATCAATTTCCACCCTTAATTTTATAAACAAGACCAGATAACTTCTACCAAATGCAAGATCCATCCATCCATTTTCTTTTCCATCCATTTTCCATCCATCCATCCATTTTTTTACCTACTTTATCCACACTTGGGTCACTAAATGCATCTAAGTACATTTGAAGGCCAGGAATTAGGTGGGATAGCTATATAATTTTGCTCTATAGATGTTATCATGCATCTCGTTCTTACTATTCATGTCACAGTAACTAATATTTCTCCTCTCCTCTCTTCTCCTCTCCCAGAACAGCAAAGAGACATCGGTCATTGTAAACTATGAATAAGTCACAACAGCTGTCTTGTTGTTTCACTCACTACTACTACTACTACCACACACACACACACACACACACACACACACACACACCCTTGTCCTGGGTGGCCACGGCTGCAGCTGCCCAGAGATTTGCCCAGAACCTGGTCTTAGCCTGAAGCCACTCTCTAAGTTCAACAGTATAAGTTACCAGTCGCTCCCTTCATTCCGCAGACTGATGAACTCTTTATGGAAACCATTAGACTACTGTGTTTAAGCTTCCGTGTGTCTCTGTGGATGTGGTATGTTCACACTTATCGTTAAACTGGGATAAAGAAAGGTCAAAGCAGTAAAAATGCGGTGAGTGAGTTTTATGAACAATGCTGAATTATGAATGACGAAAGAGGGTTTTAATGTGGTCAAATGCATAAAAAAGAACACAACCGGTCATGATTTTCTTTTTTCTACTTTTAGTTAGCACATGTTGTCCCGTTAAGCCCCGTGTTGAACGGCAACAATTAAACTTAGACCAGAAATTGCTCCTGAAAACAGGTTTTACGCTCTATCTCTGTGTCACTTCCATGGCTGGCTGGTTACCATCAGGGAGTGCACAGAAAACAGTCTGACAAAATAAGGTCACGTGAGGAATCAGCAGAGGTATGGCTGGTACAAGGATTATTATTATAAGCTTTATTGTAGTTGCAGAACAGCCAGCAGGATAAGACAGGAGATCATATCAGAGCCTCAGGTTAGAACCTCGACACACCCAGAAAATTACAACAGCATGTAGTGCTTGTCTGACAAGAGTCGGTAGAACTGACTGCGCGCGCGTGTGTGTGTATGTGTGTGTGTGTGTGTGTGTGTGTGTGTG
>BJFM01000381.1:275331-286608 GCA_016586285.1 Arothron firmamentum
CTCTCTCACACACACACACACACACACACACATACACACACACACACACACACACACACACACACACACACACACATGCCCACTAGTTTTTCAGTCCAACAGGTTCACACTATCGCTTTTTATTCACACACTTGATCCCGGTTCTCCCCCGAGTGTAGACACTGCTGTCTGTTAGCACTGATGATAATTAAGAGGATTAAATGGAAATAAAGTTCTTTTCTTTTAAGTGTGTGTGAGTGTTAAAAAAAACCCGGTAAAAAGCCAATGGGTGTGTGAGAGAGCGCGTATGTCAATGTAGTGCTGAGGAGAGGACTAAAAGGCCATTTATAGCTGTCACATAGTGACAACTATTACCCATGCTTTTACAGTGCTCTCAGCATATACTGCCAGGAAGAGTCTGCACACACACACACACACACACACACACACACACACACACACACACACACACACACACACACACACACACACACACACACGAGAACTCCCGCTCTACCTTACAGAGCCTCCTAATTATCGACACCTCTCCCTGTCAGATGAAACAAGAAGCTACTCTATTTTCAGACTGATGGAGTCTGATGTCTCTCTGCAGTTTTCTTCTTCTTCTCCCCCTTTCAGCATGTTTTATCATCTCCGTGCAGCGCCGTGCACCCCCCACCCCCAATCCCCGCGCTACCTCATCCTTCTTTTGATTCTCGACTCGTTAAATAAGACTCAAATTAAAACAGACAATGAGAAAAGTTTCCCCCTTAGACACCTTCAATTGTTGACTGTTATTCTGTGTGTGTGTGTTTGTGTGTGTGTGTGTGTGCGTGTGTGTGTGTGTGTGTGTGTTCAGAGTGGAAGTGGCAGTAAGTGCCATCTTGTTTTTTGAGTCCTGTTTCTTTAGTTGTCAAACAAAACAGTTGTACTGTATTGAGCCTTGGCCTATCCTCTCTCTGTGTGTGTGTGTGTGTGTGTGTGTGTGTGTGTGTCTGAGTCAGTGATTTTCTTTGCTTGTGTCTGAATGTTTACACGGCGCTATAATGTTATGAAATGTGATGCTCATCGGAGAAATGCCAGCAGCCATTTAGCCGTGGACCGCACTTTGCCTGGAAAGTGAAGCAAAGCAGGCGACTTCCAGCAACCCTCAGGATCCACAAATTGACGAGACTCCTATTTTAACCTTTTAAATTTATTCTCCTGACAGTGTCATAAAATCTGTTTGTTATTTGGGCAACTTCTGCTTCCTAAACAATATAAATGTTCTGTTAACAGACAAAACCTCATAATCAGACGAACCAAAATTCCCCAATAAAATCACTCAACCTCGCTGAATGTAGTGTAATGTTTTAATGTTGAAGCAATTTTCAAAAACTCACAAGTAAATTAGCCAACAGCGATATCCCATTTCTCATCAATTAATTTTAAAAGTGTGCAGACCTGCCTAAAAGGTTTTTGGAAAGAGGACTTTACAAATTACTCAAAATCAACATATTCCTGGATGTGATTCTTCCCTGGATTGTGTGCCATCTCCAGCGTCAGCACGTGTGTTAGCATTACTGACGTTCATCCCGCTGCACAGCAGCCATTGTTAAACAGGAGCTGGTCGCAGTGATGGTGGATGTGTGGCCTGCAGACTTTTCCCTGGTAGTAACACGTCGTTTTTTGCCATCTGAAGGGGGTGAGAGCACCAGTGGGACACGTGATGACATGTGTAAAAAGTCTGTACGGCTGCGCCGCAAGACCTTCCGGAGGAGTTGAAGGTTACAGCAGTTAAACTCCTCACTCTGACGCCTGATCCCTGTTTGCTAAGCAGGAACCGGCCTCTGGTCTGAACATTTTGAAAATGTCTCTATTTAAAAAGCCCAAGGTTGTTCCCATAAGTACACACACACACACACACACACACACACACACACACACACACACACACACACACACACACACACACAGAGCCTGATTGCTGCCCAGATGACTTCTCATTCCATTGATCACCTCTCCTCCGTGGTCCCATGCTGCTCTGGTGAAGTAAATAAACAGAAGGGGTGAGGATGTGTGTCGAAGAGGGAGGCTGTTGGGGAGGTGCTAGCTCAATCATTCATCAGCTCATGGATCACACTGCCCCTCTTATTTATCTCCCTCCGCAGGGTGTTGAGAGAGATCTTCTCCTCTCTGGCTCTGCTTCTGTCTTGATTCTTGCATTGCTCTTCTGAGGATGGATGAACGCGAGCGTGCAGCCAGGAACTCGATGCATCGATCACAGAGTGCACGGAGAGGCCCGACTCCAGGAGGCTCCACTCTGGATTCATCCAGGAGGGCTGAGCCGGGAGCTGGTTGAAGACCTTAGAAGGTTTTTGCTTTTTAGCCACATATTTGGTTTTTCTTTCACATATTCTGTTTCTAAAATAAAATACAATCCAGTAAATTTTAAGTATTTTCTGAAGTGAGATGAAAAAGTATTTTTATGATGCCCCATTTGTGCTTTTGGCTAAAACAAAAAAAACAAAAAAACAAAACAAAACATTAAAAAAATCCTCAACCGTATTGATTGGTGCTCAAAAGGGGAACTCCATCCTGAATCAAAAACAATTCCAGATAGAGCGTCTGTAGATCTCCTCACACACTGCTGTAATCCTGTTCAGCTTTGTGCCCGATAAGCAGCATTTGCACGTTGCTGTATTTTATTCCTCTGTTTATCACACATCGCCGTTGATTTAAACCCCTCTTGGTGACCTCCTGCACCAGGCAGCGTCTCACATGGCTCATTTCTGATCGTTTACATGTAAACAAGTTAGGTCTGTGTGCTTACATACATGCTAGATTTATGTTCAGAGGGCTTGCAGCCCCCAGTTTATTATGTGCAATTATGCAATCTCTGTGTGTGTGTGTGTGTGTGTGTGTGTGTGTGTGTGTGTGTGTGTGTGTGTGTGTGTGTGTGTGTGTGTGTGTGTCCAGGACTAAATGAATGAGCAACACAATGGCTGGTATGTTGTTGTTCTTAAATGCAGTCTACACATCTTTCAGTGGGATTTAAGACATTTGAATGGTGTTATTTCCCACATCAGTCTTTGCTTTTTGTTCCTAGTAAACTTAGCACCAGTATATCACACACACATGTGCCCACATACGCGCGCACACACACACACACACACACACACACACACACACACACACACACACACACACACACACACACACACACACGGTAATGAAGTAGATAATGTAAAACAGCTCTCTTTCAAATAAAACACAATTACAGCAGATTATACAGCAATAGCTTCCACATGGTTCACAGAAACTGGGATTACTCTGTGTGTGTGTGTGTGTGTGTGTGTGTGTGTGTGTGTGTGTGTGTGTGTGTGTTTCCGCTGGACCACCACCAGCACACCGCTAGCCTGCAGTACAACATACGTATACTGAACAGGACAGGAGGGAGGCTGGTTGAACGAGTAAAAAAAGGAGAAAAGCAAAAGTCTTTTGGGGTTAAGAGTGTCGTCCAGAGTGGTACAGCCCTGTGGGGAACTGCCATCGGCCAGAATATGATAAAAAAAAACATGAAAAGACGAGTATTTAATAGATTGTGACAAAAGAACGTAGGAAAAACCATCATGAGTGCATCTTCTTAGATATGTCCTAATTGCACTTCAGTGTGAGCATGGACCAAAACATTCCATCAGTGGAGGATCTGAAATCAAAACCAGAGGAAGCTAATTGTTTTACATGCTGGCAAGAAGGACGTCTCCATTAATCCAGGCCATGAAGGACTCATATGTTTCATATCATGGCTGGCGTGGCAGGACTATATGTCAAACTCAGAGCTGTTGCACCCGTCCAGTCCGAGCGCAGCTACGAGTGAAACGACCAGCAGTTGCTTGAGCAAAGGTGCAAAAATGAGCTTGGTGCCACATGTGAAAAGCTTTTAGAAGTGCTTTAGGTATTCAGAAGTTTCACAAAAGGGGTAATCCCGTCAGTGTTGAGCTGGCAGATGAGGCTATTCAGAGGTATTTTTGAAGATATTATGTGGTCAAATAGTTTCAACATTGTAATTGGTCAGTGTTTTTCTTTGGTGCGCCACAAGACATGCAGGGACAGTCAAAAACAAAGCACAATAACTCCTCCAAGCAGACTGGAAATTCTTAATTTGGGAATTTTAACTATTTTCCAAGTAAGCAGCGAGACAGGTGAGTGACGGCTCGGCCCTGCAGCCACAGTGCATCCATCAACACAGACAGCTGAGCACCAATCGCACCCTGGGGTGGAGAGAGGACCTGCCCCTCCTCACGTCAGGGATCAACTGGATCAAATCGGAGCTAAAACCGTCTCCTCTTTGACAAATGAAACTACATTCTTCAGCTCTATTTTTTTTTTTTTTTGCCACATTCCCCGGCTGCCTGTCTCGCTGCAGCACCCGTCGTTTCAGTATAGAGCAACACACCAGTTCAAAACCAGACCAGAACCCAGCACGGCGCTGGAAACCACAGGAGCAAAACAATGCATGAGTCCGGGAACACCTACGGGTCCGGCAGCAGAAGAGCGCTCCGGCTTTGCCAAATGCCATCTGATTTTGGTCTGGGCTTTGTTTTCCACTGTCCGCATCTCTGCCCTCGGAGTCTGCTTCTCTAGCTCGCGCTCCTCTCTGGAGGCGATGTGTGGTAGACCTCAGACTATTGTGTTGCAAATGTGAAAGTTTTCCTAAATGGGCCCTGGTTTGTTCTATTCATGGGAGATGGACAGACCGCTGTATATTTTTCTTTTTTTTTTAAATATCACATTTTCCTTGCATATACTTTACATCTGATTGCTTTATTCTGAGAGCAGAACTGTCCTATTTTCTTTTGCAGATCCCTTTTGTTGAATTATCATTTATAATCAATAATTTACCACTGAGTTTTTTTCCCCTCTTCTTCTAAATTCTTCTTCATTGTTAAATATCAGCAATAATCAGTATAGGATTGCTTTGTGCTGCTGGCCGACCCGAGCAAGCAGCCCAGAGCCTCTCTGGGAGCCACAGATAAGACTCAATTATTTGATCCTTTAAAATTAACAGAAACTAAACCAGCAACTGCTAGCTGAAAATGGCAACCACCATTTTAACTCCACTCGTCTTTCTTATATTTGTTGTTAAGTCTATTTCCGTTACAGCTGTAAATATCAGGTTTACCCGTATTTCTGCGCATTAGAAAACAGTCTGAACAGCTGGAAGTCGAGACTGACGTGCAGGCAGAGCCGGCGTGATCAGGATGAGTTAGACCAGCCTCTTACCCACTCTTGTCTGTTTGCTGTGTTTGCTGAGCTCGTCATGTTTTCAGAGCTTTGTGGATGAACACAGATGCCTGCTGGGTGGTGGCGGGAGGCAGCCGAGCAGTCGGCAGCCCAGTAATGAAGCCGTCAGCTTCAGCTGAGTGTGAGCGGGCTGCACCAAGAAATGCAACAGGCAGTGCAAACATGCAGTTCAGCATTAAAGGCCTTCATCTGCAAACCTGCTATTACCGCGCTCAGTGCTGAAGTAGTTGTGTTCCGTGGCTGGTTTCCAACCTCACGGAGGATAAAATTGACCCTTTGTCTGCTTGTGAGTTTGAGATTGTGATGTTGAAGAGTTCCAGTGCGTTTATGATGAGAGATCAGGTGAACTGGCTGAGACCAGCACACAGGAGGGAGGTCAGCTGCAGCCCTGGACCGCTGGCTCCGCTTTCTGTTGCCATATTTCTGGGAATTTGATGCAATGTTTGGAAACTCCACTGCTGTCAAGCAGGGTGGAACACTCTGTGTGAGTGTGTGTGTGTGTGTGTGTTTGAGAGAGAGAGAGAGAGAGAGAGAGAGAAAGAGAGAGAGGTTAGAGAGAGTTAAATAAAATCTGTTTAGCCAGAGATGATTGTGGCATGACAGCATGCACTGTAGGGTGTGAATGCTCTCTCTCTCTCTTTCTCTCTTCCATTCTCTCTCACTCTCTCTTTCTCTCTCTTATTCTCTCCCCCACTCTGACTTTATCCCCCCTTTCTCTTTCAGCCGATGTCAGTCATGCTCTGTCTTCTCATTTCCAAGTGTTCTGATGTCATTTGGAAGTGGATTAATGGGTGGAGGGAGCTTGTAAAAAGACACACACACACACACACACACACACACACACACACACACACACACACACACACACACACACACACACACACACACCCAGGCACACACCCAGGCTTGGGTCTGGATTCCTCTTCTTCATGTACACAGCTGTTCGTAAACATGTGAGCTAGTGAAAAATTCAGAAGAATCATTATAAGAATGAAAAAGTTGGAGAACGGTCGATGGGTTTTTGGTGTGGGAGGTGTGTATATGTGTTGGGGGTGGAGGGGAAAAAAAGTGACACAGAAACAGGATAATGGCTTCCATGTGGGAATGCCTGAGCCTTCGTCTGCCTGCCTGTCGGTGTAATCATATCAGCAGTCCGGTTGTTTCCAGCATTCATAAACGCATCCAATGACTTTCAGGATCCAACATCTTTAATATAAACAGGCCTCAGGAAAACAGCCCACAGTGTGTGAGTGTGTGTGAACACACACCACAGCGCACACATATTTTACACATAGAGGCTTTTGTGTATTTGTGTGTTCTTGTACTTGAGTGCCAAAATATTTATTCTACTAGCAAAGCGAGGACATTTTGGGAAGTGAGGACATTTTGGCTGGTCCTCACAACTGCAGGAGACAGTTGGGGTGTTAAGACTCAGTTTGATGGTTGGGGTTAGATTTGTGTTTAGGTTAGGGTTGGGATAAGGCGTTCGTTGGGATGGTTAGGGTAACGGGCCGGCTAGTACATTATGCCTACAAAAGTCCTCGCAAAGATAGAAGTACAAGGGTGTGTGTGTGTGTGTGTGTGTGTGTGCAGTTCAGGAGGTGAATTAACTGAAGTGAATTCAACCACAAAACGTTCAATGGGGGTTCAATAACTCACGCATCACCAACAATTTATGTGTTTTCCTACGATGTTTTTGCTGCATTTGAGCCGGTGACTAGTGGAAAATGAAGAGGAGATAACATTTTCATTTGGTTTGCAAACTACAATAAGCAGCTGTGCAGCCCCTCTGATCACTTAAAGGCACAAATCCAAAATATAAATGAGATACTTCCTCTCCCCAGGAGACCCGACAGGATACATGCAGAACGCTTTGGAGAAGACAGGTCCAACAGAAACAGCCACAGGTCACATCCAGGTCATCTTGGCTGGAAACTACCAGTTGTGTAAATACTCAAGAATCTGTCTTAGAGGAAAAAAGCCACGATTATTCAAAACTCAATTAATAAAAGGTTATTGATGCAATTGTGTCATACGCTTGACCTTTGACCCTAAATCAGGGAGAAGAGGCTGGAACGCTGCATGTGTGGTCTTTAATATACAGCCACGGTTGAGAGGTTAAAGCCACGCATGGCACGGTGTTCCTATTTTAATTATTATTTCCCACAGATTTCAAGTAAAACAGGCTCATTTGAAGGACCAGTCAGACAGTCACACCAGTAAAGACAGTTTTCACAACTTTTGAGCATGGCCTGTCTCAAGGTTACCTCTCAGTAATCTTTGGTTTTAAACCTGTAAACTGGTGAAAAAAGGGAAGAATCCTGCTCTTCTTCTCACAAAACGCGCAGTAATGCATGGATATGTAATGCTGAGAACATAGAAATAAAAAGCATTGTTTATTCTCTGTCAGACCAGCTCAGTTTTTTTTCTCCCCCCACTGCTGCGCTGCTGAGAAACAAATTAAAATGTATGTCTCTAGACATATTTTTGCATTAGAAAGAGGCAGCGGGGTTTGTTAAGCCCAAGTTGGGTGCATGGAGGGGTCAAAGAGCATGAAAGCTGATGAACTATTGATAACTGTTTGATCCCCGGTGGTGTGCTGCGTGTTTACTGCAGCAGGAGATCAAATCGAGCACAGTGCTCGTGTGTTGCACGCTCAAAACCACAGTTCTATGAAAAAGGCTCCCAGGAGTCACTGAGGGGGTCGACGGAGGCTTCAGACCTCCTGCTTGAACACTCAGCTGGCAGCGGGAGCTTCAGAGGGCTGCGCTGGGGATCTGTGGGGGAACTGAAAACACTGGAGGTGTGTGTCCGTGTGTGTGTGTGTGTGTGTGCGCACGTGTGTGTATGTGAGAAAGAGAGAGAGGGAGAGAGAGAGAGAGAGAGAGAGAGAGCTCCGTCTGCTCAAATCCTCACAAATTAGTCAAAAATCATGTCTTAAGTTAAACACAAACACTGGCAAAGGCATTTTTCAGTTGGCTCCAGATCAACAGCAATACTCAGAGAGATGGCTCAGGATTATGGGGCAGTAAGCTCCGGCCTCGGAGGTTAAAGCCATGCACATTTCTTGTAAATTTATGTCTGTTTTCTGACTTGTTATTGGTGACTGAAATAACACCGTGGTGATTTAATGCGGACCGAGGGCGAGCTACATCTGCTATTCTAATCACACGATATTGGGCTGCAAATCAGCGATAAAATGATACGAGGAGGCAGTAGCTGACGTGATTTATGTTTTCCTGCAGCAGGAAAAGCGATTTTTCCCGAGCAAGCATCTGAAAGTTTGGGTCAGGCGGGTCAGCCAGCCGTGTCAGGGTAGGTTGGCTTCTTAACTGTTCCCGGTTGGTAAATAAATTTGAATGTGAGGAGGAGTAAAAGTCTTCAGCGCTGTGACCAAACATGGATAACAATGCCAAGAGGCCGAATAAACGGCTTTGTCAGCGTTCCCGTCTACAGAAAAGCCAGATCTATAGTTTCAACACAAACAGCTAATTGTGGTCGGTTGTGCCCCACAAGTCCTCTAATTTGGCATTGATCCCTCAATATAATTACTCTATTGCACGTATGAGTCTATTCTCTCTCTCCGGCTATCAGCAGGAGGGTCCTGCTCAAGGTTTCTCCCTGTCGCTGTTGTTTGGGGGGTCAGACTCTGGGTTTCTCAACAAACACCAAAACTGCGAACTGAAGCTGTCATTTCAGATGACATCTTCACTTTCTTGATTTCTTTTGCATGTGTTTGAATGTGGAGACATTTAACCTCAAACCCTCCTTCCAGATAAGAAGATGCAGCTTCATTTCTCATGTTTGTAACTGTTGTGCATCAGGCGCCATCCTGCCGTCTTCTCTCTCTCTCACGGCGTGATCTGACCTGCTGCCGATCTTCAGAGCTTCCCGCAGTTTGGCAGATTTTCAGCCAGAAGTTCCCGGATTAATCCGAGGGTTTCTGGAAGGTGAGCAGAAGCAGGCGTCTGTGACCTTTTGACTTTGACGCCTCCTCGTTTACGCGGCCAACAGGTAAGAGCTGCCAACGACTGCAACCCGGGAGAAGGAGGAGCGCGAAACACCAGGAACTCAAGGAGAATAAACACACGGAGCCACCCAGACGGAAGGTAGATGGTCCGTCAGACGAGAGGAAGAGGACAGCTTTTGTAGGGAGGACAACAAGGTGCAGGTGAGGGAGGGCAGGTGGCAGCGATCAGGACGATCAGGACACTCAGGACTTGAGGACGATGACATCAAAAGGAAAGACAAAACTAAACAGGAAGGAGAGCAACCGGATCACCAGATCCCAAAAACAGAAAAGAAAAAGTGGATCCCGACCACAGATGGAAGCAGAACCTGTCCCAGACAGAATTCCTTCAGTTGTCACGCCTCCCAGTCATTCTAAAATGTAAAGATTCAGAGATGAAAGAACCTTTTTGTTTCATTTCCTGCGTGTTTTTGCTTTAAACGACAGACAGGGCACGACGACGGTGTGACGCCTCTGTTACAGGCTGACACACACAGTAAAGCAGCCTTCTCAAAGATTCCATATTGTTTTAAAGGTGATGTCAGCATCAGTCATCCCTCATCAGTCACATGATTCTGGGCATCTTCTCCTCGATTACTAACACTTCCTGGCAGTGATGATGTAATAAGGTAGTAGCAGATGATGTCACAGTTCCTGGAGTTTAAATGACTATGAAGCAAACTAATTCTGCACACAAAAGGGATTTCTTTCTATTTTAGATAGGTTCATTGTATCAACATAATCTGGAGAAAAGTATAGCACAAAATTTAAGTGGTTAAAAAAGCTAAAATTGATCACAATAATCTGTATTTGAGGAGCAGGTTGGGGTTAAACCTTTTTGATGTTAGAATGTTTTCCATTTATATCTAAAATTGGAAAAGTTTGGACATATTTGGTGGGCCAGAGTGTGGTTACATGCTGACAGGCATCATCCTTCTATCAGTCAGGTACAGAGATTACTGTACTCTCACTTTCTGTGCGAGGGCCCGAGGGAAAGATCCCATCACCTGTGAGGGAGGGCGGAAAAAAGGAGGTGAGAATGTGTAATGAAAGTGGAGGAGGAGAAGGGAGAGGTGGATGGAAGGAGTCAGAATGGGAAATAGAAAAAAGGCAGATGTGACTTTATTCATATGAAATGGATTACGAGGTGCAGAGGAGAAAGATAATTGTTTAGAGTATTCTCTCTGAGTCCCAGATCAATTTCAAACCCTCCACTTAAGTGAGTGGGTTTGAGTGTGTGTGTGTGTGTGTGTGTGTGAAAGAGAGAGAGAGAGGGTGTTACAAGTGGTTTTAGAGTGGCAGAAATGAGGAGTGTCATGCCACTTACAGCTTTAGCAATGATCATTCAGATGTCTCTCTCTCTCTCTGTCACACACACACACACACACACACACACACACACACACACACACACACACACACACACACACACACACACACACACACACACACACACACACACACATAGCGCTACATTTTCTTGTTTTCCTGCCTTAATTTTTAAATCATCATGTTGCAGCTCACTGTCATCATGCCTTGTCATGCCTTTTTATATTTCCATCCTTCACTTTTTGTTGTAAAACCAAACCAAAACCCCGAAATCTTAATATTTAAATCTTTACTTGCGATCAGTCAAGCTTCAATAGAAGGATTACTGTCAACATGGATGGCTTCAGTATACAGAGAGATTCCTCCTGCTGGGGTTAAGTGCACCGGGAGTGTGATGTGATGATGGAGAGAAAGGAATAAAGGCAGAGAGAAAAATGAGAAAGGAGGGATCCATTAGCTAATGGATGTCTTCAGTCCTGTCTCGTCAGCCTTCATATTATCTTTCTATCTCTCTACTCTCTTTCTCTCTTACACACACACACACGATTGTGAATGAAGTGAGAGCTCAAACAATTGACTACATCCCTGAATTCATTGATAACAGGACATAAATAATCCCAAATTCAACTCACACCAAGTCTAAAACAGAATACCAGATGTGTGTGTGTGTGTGT
>BJFM01000382.1:0-10607 GCA_016586285.1 Arothron firmamentum
ACCCATAATGGGTTAACCATTTCATAACCCAGCGGTTGGGTTGATTAATTAACCCAGCATTTTTTAGTGTCTTAGCGCGTGTTCTGAAACCGAAAACTCCGGGTTTATCAGATGCTGAAAATTCAGAGTTTGGCAAACCTGAGATTAGCTTGGAACTCCGAGTTTTGAAATCCCGCTTTCTGAAACGGACCCCAGGTCACACACACTTTTCATCTCTCAGTGTTTCCTTCCTGTGATGACACCTCCTCTTGGCTCAAACACACTCTGAAACAAACCTGCTTCCCTCAGGCTGTTTCTGACCATCCCATAATAACCCACAGAGTTGAGGGTCGGCAGGTCAGCTGCAGGTTAACCAGGACACGTCACCTGTCCAGGACAGAAGCTGCAGGAAGCATCAGATCATGAAACACTGTTGCACACTTTTCATCCAATGTGGCCCAGACTGTTTTTCTGTCAAAACCTGACTCTGTTGCTATGGAGACGAATAACAAAGTATGAACCTGGACTGGAGCCAGACCAGTTATCATTTAGTCACTTTGCCACTGACAGTTGTCTCTTTTGTCTCTTTTTAGTCCAGAATTGTCTCTTTAAATAATAAATGCTGTCAAGTTAAACTGAGGACGTTGGGAATTTATCAGGATGAAAGATTAGTTGTTGAAAACCTGCTTTTCTACCCTTGAATAAAGATGCTAACATGGCATCTGGACAAGATAAAATAAATAACACAAATGAGGAATCAACGATCAATAAGGACATCCATCTTTTGATTATTAGATTTTTGAAATTTTATTGCTACATTTTTCCAGACCTAAAAAATAAATGTCAACTAGACAATTCCACAGAAATTGTGACTGTGTGCCTCCACTCTGGCCCCTCCACTCTGGCCCCTCCACTCTGGCCCCTCCACTCTGGCCCCTCCACTCTGGCCCTCCACTCTGGCCCCTCCACTCTGGCCCTCCACTCTGGCCCTCCACTCTGGCCCCTCCACTCTGGCCCTCCACTCTGGCCCCTCCACTCTGGCCCGTCCACTCTGGCCCCTCCACTCTGGCCCGTCCACTCTGGCCCTCCACTCTGGCCCCTCCACTCTGGCCCCTCCACTCTGGCCCTCCACTCTGGCCCTCCACTCTGGCCCGTCCCTGCCCTTCATGCCCACCAGAGCTGAGCTGACCTGTGACCCTGAAACTGCTGCTGAACTGGACAGAACCCACCCATATTCAAACGTTAATTTGAACCACTTAACAATTCCCAAATACGTGGGCTCCCTAGAAACGGAAGACTTTAATATATATATGTGTGAAATTTCATAACATTTCGTTCATCGATGAAGGAGAAAAGACGAGTTAAAAACTCCACACACAACCCCTGTCAACATGTTCACAGCAGCCCCTCCCCTCTCCTCCCACAGCAGCCCCTCCCCTCTCCTCTCCTCCCACAGCAGCCCCTCCCCTCTCCTCCTCACAGCAGCCCCTCCCCTCTCCTCCTCACAGCAGCCCCTCCCCTCTCCTCCTCACAGCAGCCCCTCCCCTCTCCTCCTCNNCAGCCCCTCCCCTCTCCTCCTCACAGCAGCCCCTCCCCTCTCCTCCCACAGCAGCCCCTCCCCTCTCCTCCTCACAGCAGCCCCTCCCCTCTCCTCTCACACTGAGAGGAGCCAGTGACGTCATGCAGAAACTGCTGGTGTGTGTTTGAAGGGTTCAAAAAATAATAAATAAATATTTTTTCGACAGTGTAGTAGCTACTGAGTTGAATGCACGTTTTGGCGTGTGTTTTGTCAGTGTGCGACCTACAGGGCCCGAGTTTTAGTGGTTTTTGTGTTTTGCTAATTTTCTAGGGACGTTTTCAGTTTTTTGGGGATTTCTCGGGGCCCGTTTGACCGAGGGCCGTGACACTTCCCACACACGACCGCCTCATCGGGACGCATGTTTTGGTGTATGGGTTGGGCGTGCATGCCCAATGGGCAGTGAGTCCATCAAAGCAGGACCAGCAGGAGGGTGGTGGTGGTGGTGTGGGGAGGACCAGTGTGTCTCTGGGGGAGAGGACTGACCTCACCTGTCCCCAGGTGAGTGTACTGTGATGTCCCTCTGCTTCACTCACCTGTCTCTGTGTCTCAGGTGTCCACATCTACCAGAGGATGTATGGCTGCCAGTGGGACGATGAGACTCAGAAGACTGACGGGTTTAGTCGGGATGTTTATGATGGAGAAAATCTTCTGGTGTTTAAACTGAAGGAGGCGATTTGTGTCGCTGCAAAAGAGGAAGCTAAGGTCATCAATCGTGAAACAGGTCAGAAAAACACAAGGATGGAATCTCTGAAGCACTACCTCACCTACCAGTGCATTTACTGGCTGAAGACGTTTGTGGACTACGGGAGGAGCTCGCTGATGAGAACAGGTAGAGTCACATGACCTGTGGCAACGTCACAGCAAACACCTGCACACATGCAAGAGGACACATGTGACATCTCCCCCCTCCTCCCCCCAGAGCTCCCCTCGGTGTCTCTCCTCCAGAAGACCCCCTCCTCCCCCGTCAGCTGCCACGCTACAGGCTTCTACCCTGAAACAGCCACACTGTCCTGGAGGAAAGATGGAGAGGAGCTCCATGAGGAGGTGGAGCTAGGAGAGGTCCTCCCCAACCCTGACGGAACCTTCCAGATGAGAGCTGACCTGAGGCTGTCATCAGCCCCCCCCGAAGACTGGAGCAGCTACAAGTGTGTGTTTCAGCTGTCTGAGGGGGAGGAGGTCCTCACCAGCCTGGACAGAAACCAGATCAGGACCAACTGGGGGAAGACTGGAGACGATGGTGAGAAGAACGGTCTGGTTTCACCGTCTGAGCCAGATCTTCATAAACACAGAAGATCAGCAGGGCTGTCAGACGTCCACAAAGACATAACAACTGTTAACGTGGCTGATCTGTCCTTTTTATCCAGTAAAGACTTTGACTGGCTCTTCTGGAGAGTTTGTCCTCGTTGCTGCTGCTGATGGTTGTCTTCTGTCCAGCAGAGAATCCCAGGAACACGGTTGGCATCGCCGCTGTTGCAGCTGTTCTGGTTCTGGTTCTGGTTCTGGTCGCCATCCTTGGTTTCATCGTTTACAGATGGAAGGAAGGTGAGATATGGAGATGGAAGCAGAGCTTTCATCTGCCAGTGTAGTTGAGTCTGAACCACAGAAGAAGAAAACTGGTCAAATGTGAAAGGTCTACAGATCAAACCTGACTGACCTCCTGTTTCATTGCAGGTAAACGGGGTGAAGGTGAGTCACAGCTGGGTGTGGTTGGGTTTCTTTGCTGAACGTTTGCAGTCGTTGTGTCTAACTGTGGTTTCTGCTTTGACCTTCCCGCTAAAGGTCACCCAGAGATCATGCAGCCACTGAATTCAACCCCCAACCTAAAGGAGAAGCAGTAGATCTAGGTCGGATCGCCCTGCCTGGGGGGGCAGCAGGGGGGGAAATGATTACAAATTATTACTAATGAATCCAACACCAACAACAGACGTTTCAACTGTAAGCACGTTAACAACAGTAGCATAGGATAGTAACCTCTACTGAGGCCCAGTCTGAAGGTCCACTGCAATGTCCAGTCCAACTCTTTCTTTTGGACTTGTTGTAGCCAGCAACAGCATTAGCACGTACATCTCCAGGAGGCAGCGATCTTCTCTGTCTTCTGGTTCCATCATAAGTTTCATTTCCATCTCTGTGGTACTATAGGAACCGTTTTCCTCCCAGCCCAAACTCAAATCTCAGTTCCTCCCGTTGGTCCCCCAGGTAAGGCTCGCTGCTTCCTGTGCTGCCAGTATAAATACTCCATTCCTTTGAGAACACGGTGGCCAAATACTGCTATTTATTCCATGAGTTGGTGTCAGGCAACAGACATGGCACCAGCCGGTTCTGCACCTCTGCTGCGTCTACGTTCAGGGTCATAAGCTAGGCTACATTCTGCATAAAACCACTTTCTCTCAGGGTTCATAAATTCTTTATGAACCCTGTCTTCCTCTCTCAGGATGTCTCAGGATCTATATCTATTTTTATTTTTTATTGTTAGTGTGATGGTTTTTACTGTGCTGGTTTTCTACTGGGATGTGGATCTTAAACTGAAGCTCATCCAAACAGCTTTTATCCTGAAGCTGTCTCACCTTTCTCACTCAATTGTCATTAAGTTGGATAAAGGAAGGAGACAACACGTAGCACAAGCAGGATATAGTCAAACTAGACAAAAAAGAAATGGATGAACTACCACATCATCAAATTACAACAAAAATAACAAAAGATGAAAAAGAAATAATATTATCAGAAGAGGAAAGAATGTATGTAACCGAAGAAAGACAAGACACAGCACAGATTAAAGCACATTTATGGTTTTAATAGCACTTTTATGGTTTTAATAGTCCAAATTTGTAAGTGTCTTGTGTGGGATTGATCTTCACATAAGAAATATATACATAACATGATGACGTGTACTAATCAATACTGTATCACATTTCTGAATATGTTTTATGAATATGTTTTACACATGTAGCTGTCACGAGGCAGGCCAAAGAACAGAGCCACAGATGTTAGAATACTAACGATGTATGATATCTATGCTGCAGAGAATGTGCTCTTTCTGACAACGGCACAGGGCCGAAACTCACTGAATATGTGCTAGCCTCAGCAAACCTACATGGAGACCGTGTGTACGTGACAACTTGGTGCAGACAACATGTTCGAGGTCGAGTCTGGGTCAAGACATCCAGAAGCCTCCGATGGAGCAAGAGTCTGACTTCGGGTCATGACCAGGGCCAGAAGAGGACACGACCCGGATAGGGCCGGAAGAACCTAAAAATATGTAATGTCTGTTCCTTGTTGCAACGAGAATGTATTGCGGATTCAGCAGGTGAGGAGGAAGACCAGGCATCCAACTCAAAGTCGCCCCCCTCCCATCACGAGGTTGAAGATAAGAACATGTGCAGTATAAAGACAGGCGTGCCACGTACATCTTTAGTCTTTTTGTGAAGCCGAGCTGACTGATTTAGCTGCGTGCTGTAAAAGACTCCAAAGCTTTGAATAAATCACAGTGTTGCTGTATTACAACTTATCTCGCCTCTGAGTTATCTGTCCTGACCGATCAACGAATGCGCAGGGACCCGGAGAGCAGGACGGCTCTGCTGGACCATCCCGACACTTGGCAAATGTACAGTATGTTCCATTTTTTATGTGTGAATAAAACCTTTGCATATAGGATAACCAAAGTAGTCAGGTATTCAAGCGCATCATCCTTTGAATGAACAAAGTAGCTGTTACACTCTGGGTTTGCTCAAAGGCACTCCAAAATATATGAAAATACTTCAAAGTAATGGTTAAAAAAAAAAAAAGAGTTCAAGAATAATAAAAGAACAATACTGAAACACCAAAAATGAGATTTGGGCCCTCCAGGAAAACTTTCTCCTGGGTAGTTTTGTTCTTTCTATGAAAAGAGGAGTTTAAATTCTTTAAAAGGAAATGTGTGCAGATGAAAACTGTTTATAGGAAAAATCTGGTGGCTGAGAAATTGTGGACAGAGAACAACTTCCACGGGAGCAGGGCTTGTTGGCACAATTGTGACAGTTTGACTGGTCGTCTGACAGAAACGTACATTTCCAGGGAAAAGACAGATCTCTGTGTTGATAACCTGGTTTGGATTTTATTTTGGTGTTTTGGTGAAATACCGGTCTTTTGTTGTATTTTAGACTTTTACATTTTAAAGAGAAACAAAAAAGAAGAATGTCAATTGTAGTAGAAAAGGCATATGGGGGATGTTTTTCCAAAAACGGTGCCCTAAAAGTTAAACTAACCCGATTTTGTATGAAACTTTAAATTAATATCACACTGAACGAGCGTCCTTGGTGGGATCATGTGACCCAGCCACAGGAAGTTGTCCCGTTTTGACCAATGAGCGATGAGATGATGCGGAAGCCGTTGCTCATTGGCTATTTTGAATAAAGTAGGCAGCTAATTCAGGCGCTACGAGCAGGCAGCATTAGCACCGAGGCGGTCAGGAGAACCACTGCTCCGGTAGGTTTTTCAACAAAAGTTGAAACATTCAAACGGCTGGTAAGTTTTAGAGCAGTTTTTTAATGCATAAATATATGAGCGACTCTGCCAAATTGGTAGTGTAGTGCTAAATATGCGTTTTTTGTGTGTGTAATCGATCTAACCTGTGCCAGGGAAGACAAACACGGGTGTTTGTGTTTTGGTCGGTGGAGTTGTTGGCATATAACTCGAATAACTGACACAATATAAATGGATTATTAAACTTCACCCAAGGTCAGCGATCGTGTGTTGGAGTCAAAGGATACAGTAGATGTACGATCGTTAAATTAAAACTTGAACTACTGCACAGCCAGACCCGCACCATTTTCTTTGCTCAAACTCCATTTTAAAATGCAGAATGTAATTAATTTCGCCCCTTCTCGTCTCAAGGCGTTGGATCAGTTGTTGACTTGTTGGAATTATGGCCGACTTCGAGGCAGACGCCGAGCTGTATGAATACGATGCCCCGTCACAAGTGGTGGACCTGAAGGAGCTCCAGGACGCTGAAGGCGACGACAGGTGGTTCGGTAAGGCCTCACCTTTCCTCCAGTGGTCACCGTGTTCCACCAGCGGACCGCCGGTCCCTGTTTTAATGCTGCTGCTCGGGACCGTTTCGAGTCGTGTTTGCTGAGGCTGATCGACCCAGTTGGGCGTTTGCTCCGGTACTGTTTGAAATGTGGCTGGGCCGCATCTTAGATAGCGAACTGATGGAGGCTGAAGCCACCAGATTAGTCAACATGGACACACTGAAAAGCGTAGTTAAAAACCGTGACCGAAGAGGCAAGCAGCAACGCAAGGCACTTTATGAGTTAGTGCCTGAATAGCGGCATCTAGCGGCAGGTCGGTGTATCACCACTCATTCCTTCTTGGTCCTGGATGTCTGGAGGCTTCTCCTCCTCTGGGGCTGCTGCTGTTGTTGTTGTTGTTGTTGTTTGTTTTTTAAAGAAATCCACCGAGCCGTAAGCATTATTGTCGAAGCAAATAAAAAAAAAAATCCTTGAAATGCCACCATTTGCATTTTGAAAGAAATATATATGCAAACTCTGGAGGTATTCCATCTCACCGGTCTCCAGCATCCTTTAAAAGTATTTTCAAATATAATGTGTGCAATGCTAGCATGAATGCACATGAGCCAGCTTATGTGCAGCCGTTCACATTTTCTCTTAGAGCCTCACTTTAGCTGTTCTGAGGACAACAGTGTCAGCAGTTGGTTGCGCTGGTGCATCATCTGCTGGCTCCACACAGGAGTTATGCTGCTGTGTGAATATGTTTGAGCGTTGGGGACATTTGGGTCTGAGCCTGTCATGCTGAACACACCCAGCTTCACATCTGCAGACATAAATGACCGATCAATCTCGTTTTGTTCACAAGTAACTACCACTAATGAAATGTAATGTTGTTATCTGAGCTGTGTGTAGTCTGCAGCCCGCCTTGCTGCTGCTGGCTTTTGTGAATGATAATTTCACTTTGGGGATTCACGTTGATCTGACACATGGGTGCATTTGGAAAGGGTCACTGCAGATCCATATAAAACCACTGTGTTGTAATAATGACATTATTTTGTTGTGTTTTTTTTCCTCTTCCTGGTCGACAGGTTGAGTAAGAGTTCTCCGCTCATATGGAGTCAGAGATTTTATATCTGCCGGATCTTTTCAGATCAACAAGAATGTCTCAGAGACATCAAATGTTGAGTCTTTTAATCACGATTCAAACAAAAATAGCAAAGATGTGGCTCAGACAAATCAGGAGGTGATCGATGTAGCGCTTGAGTCGAGGCTAAAATGAAAAGGTTGAAGACAATGTTGCGAAAACGCAGCCATGTGACCGTCATCCAGAGCACTCCAAAACAAACGGAGGCTTTAAACATGAGCGTGCGTGCTTAGCAAGCAGTCATGTGACCCAGCAGACTGAGTCTGACCTCTTGTGTTTTGCAGAGGACCAGGCGATGGGTGCAGACCAGCACCGCAGGACGCCGCGGCGCTCCAACCGCTTCTTTGCCAGAGGCGGCGCGCCGGACCTGCCGACAGCCGTTGTCTGCCCGCAGGCGGAGGCAGGCGCAGGCGACGGTGAGTCCTCCGGGCTGGACCGGGCTGACCGGTTCTGCTGCTGCTGGACCTCTGCGTTCTTCTCTGTTTCAGGACCCAGCTCGCCTCTGGCTGCGTTACCCAACATTGTCACCTCCTGGGGGGGTGCGCCTGCCAGTCCACCTGGAGCCCGGCCCAAGAGGAAGACGGCCAACTACTCCTCCGCCCAACCTGCCAGGTGCTGTCCCTGGGGCGACCTCGTGACCTCTCTGATGTTTAGGTCTTAGCCTCGGCCAGATGCTGGATTGTGGGTAGAACCCTGAATATGTCGTGTCGAGCCACATGTATCTGGATTAAAAAGCGCACGACAGAGCCTAAAGCCACTCAACGTGATTCTGGGGACGCGCGGCTACAGAAACTTTCACTGTCACAGTCAGTGTTTCCTTTCAGCTCAAGTGCGACTGCTGCTAACGGTTTTTTCCCTTTAACCTTTAGGGTTGTCAAACGTAAAACACTAGGCAGCGTTCCAGCTGCCCCCCCACCAAAGAAACACAAAAGGTCAGTCACGATCCCCTTCAGCTTGCTCATGTCCCTCGTGAGCTGTTTACAATGTCAAAGCCGTCCTCGGCTGGGTGCTGAGCCTCACCGGCAGGTTGGGTTTCTAATCCTCTTCTCCTCCAGCGCTCCCTCTCTCCATCCGCTTCGGCCAAAGGCTGCCATGCATACTCTTTACCGCACCACCTTGTAGCTCTGCCCAAGAGAAAATGGCTGAAAAAGCATGTCTCAGGACATAGAGGACATAGTAAATATGGACGCTCAACTGAAGTCGACTTTATTTAGTTAGCAGCTACTAGAACCGAGGCTGCCTGGAGGTGCTTGACAGAAGCCCCAGACCCTCGAGCAAGGAGCAGCTCTCTTTCTCAGGAAGACGTCTTTGGTCCCTGGACCAAATGTGTCCTAGCAACTAACCTTAAAACGCTTTTGTTGCTTCTAAATGGACACAACAGTTCTGAAGAGGAGGAGCTTGAGCGTATCAGGAGCCTCCAGAAGGAAGTGGCCCTGCAGCGCAAGAAGAACGAGGCCAGCTACCGAGCAGCCCTGGCTGGCAGTAAGTCCTCCAGCGCTGCGCACGCTTGACAAGCGCGCACGCACACACACACACCGACTCAGCTCGCTCTCCCAAACGTTGCAGAGCCCCCGCCAGAGAAGACGGTCCTGTCTGCCACCGTCCCGAAAGAATTCCACTTCAAAACCAGCAACCCTTCCAAAGCCTCTGCTCCATCCAGCACCAGCCAGAAAGAGTCGGCCTTCGCCCTGCAGCGCCGCAAGCCCTCCACGCCGGTGAGCAAAGGCGGGCGGAGCTGCTAGCTTCACCGCTAACACCTCCGCTAGGTAACACAGAGAAGCTTTAGCAGCGATGATGATGATGATGATGATGATGATGATGATGTGAGGTGAGGCAGATGTAGGCTGGAAACCAAACAAAGCGGACCTCCACTTTTGTTTTAAGCTGCGTTTATGTTCATGTAGGCTGGAGATGTTCTGCAAAAATACACAAACAGCAGAAAAGTGGAGAGTTTGTGTTCTAAAATCAGCAGCAGTTCCCACTTTTTAATCATTTTGGGGGGGGTAAAAACTTGTTTTCCAGAGCAAAACTGTCCGAGGCGCCACAGTACCGAAGCCGTTCAACCTGTCGAGGGGCTCCAGGAGGAATCCGGAGGAGACGTCCACCTTTGTCCCCATGGCCCAGCTGATTCAGCAGTTCCAGCAGCGGACTCCGGATCGCTACCACCTGCGCAGCCGGAAGGACCAGGACAAAGGTGCGTGCTCCTGCTCTTCCTCCTCCCCTCGTCTCTGGAGGACGTGGACACCAACGCTGCTCGTTCTGGATTGTCAGGGCCGTCCCCGGTGAAGGGCGAGCACCCGAAGCTCACCCACCCCGTCACCCCTCACCTGGTGACCAAGCAGCGGAGCAGACCGCCCACCGCCAAAGGCCAGGCGGAGCTGGAGGCCGAAGAGCTGGACAGGCTGAAGAGGTAAGCAGGCTCTCATCACAGCAACCACCAGTGCTCCAGAATCCACCAACAATGGCCAGGACCCCACCTTCTTTTTTACTCCGTCCTCTGAAATGACCTTGTGTTTTCCTGACAGCTACAGGTTCAAGGCCCAGGAGCTGAACAGGAAGATAATAGAAGGTGCAGAGGCTCTGAAGAAGCCCCCAGTGAAGGACCCCACCGTTCCTGAAGGCTTCCAGCTCCAGGTTGAAAAAAGGCTTCAGAAGAGGCAGGCCAGCAAAGGCCAGGAGGAGGACAAACCGCAGCAGTTCAAGTCCCATCCTCTGCCCAAGAAAATCCTGGAAGGAGTGGTGGTGAGTTTGAATCCTGACGAAGGATCCCAGGAGCAGGGCTGAGACGACTCACCGAGTCATTCCACGACTGTTTCCGATCGCAAAGAATTTAGCATTAAAAAGAAAAGCAGACGTAGAGCAACGAGTCTGCTGGAAGGTGCAGTTAGCTTAGCATAATAGCACCACGCTGCTGCTGCTG
>BJFM01000382.1:27385-37442 GCA_016586285.1 Arothron firmamentum
AACAGCAAAATGCAGGAAAAAAACAGCAAAATGCAGGAAAAAAACAGCAAAATGCAGGAAAAAACAGATAAATGCAGGAAAAAACAGCAAAATGCAGGAAAAAAACAGCAAAATGCAGGAAAAAACAGCAAAATGCAGAAAAAAAACAGCAAAATGCAGGAAAAAAAACAGCAAAATGCAGAAAAAAAACACCAAAATGCAGGAAAAAACAGATAATGCAGGAAAAAACAGCAAAATGCAGGAAAAAAAACAGCAAAATGCAGGAAAAAAACAGCAAAATGCAGGAAAAAACAGCAAAATGCAGGAAAAAACAGCAAAATGCAGGAAAAAAACAGCAAAATGCAGGAAAAAACAGCAAAATGCAGAAAAAAAACAGCAAAATGCAGGAAAAAACAGATAAATGCAGGAAAAAACAGCAAAATGCAGGAAAAAAACAGCAAAATGCAGAAAAAAAACAGCAAAATGCAGGAAAAAAAACAGCAAAATGCAGGAAAAAACAGCAAAATGCAGGAAAACAGCAGGCGGGCACATAAAAACGGCTCCTGACGCCGGCACACAGCTGGCGAGGCTCCCAGCACCACAAACACACCCTGCAGGAATGTAGCAGCTCTAAATTCCTCCGGACAGTGAAGGTCTCAGCCAGACCAGCAGCACCTGACCCCTGACCCCCAGGCCATTAAGACACCACAGCAGCTACGCCTCTCACAGAGGCCACACACACACACACACACACACACACACACACACACACGCACACACACCCCTCAATAACTCCCACCAACGCGTTCTTTCCACTTGTTTTTAATGTTCAGAAGCTCAGCTAAGCCTGGGTGAGCGTCAGCCTGGTTCTTTGTGTTTCTCTTGAAGCTTCTGCAGGTTCTACAGATATGTGGGCGTCCACAAGCTTCCAGAGCTGGAGCTCAGTGCACGAGAGCGCGAGCACGTCCGTCTGTCTGACGGGTTTTCTAGGTTTTTAAGGAGGTCCAGGGCTTCAGCCTGGTCCCTGATTAAACTGGTTTAATCTAGTTTCGTGAGGATCTGTGGATGCAGATCTTCTTCAGCGCCTCCACACGTGAAATAAATCAACTTCTCAAAGGTCCGATCCAGAAGATCAAAGCAACCTGGAAAGCAGAAGACAGGCAAGTGGTGTCCAACATCACGTGTGAGGAACTCATGTTCCAAGTGTCCTCTAACACATTTAGGTTTAGCAGACACGTTGGTCCAAAGCAGCTTATGAGATCCAGAACCTGCCCTCCAGGCCCGTCCAGGGATTAGCTCAGGCAGACGTGGGCGTGCTCAGGTCAGTTAGCTCTGGATTCTAATCCAGCTACTAGGACAGGACATTACCAGAGCAGAGCTGGACCAGCCATCCTCCCACACACGCACATGAAGATAGGACAGACCCACGTAGGAACCCACCACAAGAACAGAAAGAGTTCTGCTCTCTGGCCCACAGAGGAACGTCCACTCAGAGGAAACCTCTGCAGGTATAAGAAGATAGGTCAACAACAGGCTGCTGACCAGGAGGAGGAGAAACCAAGCCCAAGTCCTCCTGACCCACAAATGATGACGGCATGTCCACAACCCACTCCACAGAACCGCCACCCAACCCAACCCACTCCACAGAACCGCCACCCAACCCAACCCACTCCACAGAACCCCCACCCAACCCAACCCACTCCACAGAACCGCCACCCAACCCAACCCACTACGACAACAACAGCAACAACGACAACAACAGCAACAACTACAACAACAACTACAACAACAACAACAACAGCAACAGCAGCAAAACAACAACAACCACAACAACAACAACAACGACAACAACAGCAACAGCAACAACTACAACAACAGCAGCAAAACAACAACAACAACAACAACAACAACAGCAACAACAACTACAACAACAACAGCAACAGCAGCAAAACAACAACAACCACAACAACAACAACAACGACAACAACAGCAACAGCAACAACTACAACAACAACAGCAGCAAAACAACAACAACAACAACAACAGCAACAACAACAACAGCAACAACAACAGCAACAGCAACAGCAACAACAACAGCAACAACAACGACAACAACAACAGTCAAAAGATAATTAAATGAAAATACAAAATAAATAAATAAAATAATTTGAAGTTTAAAATAAAATAAATGTAAATAAATTCAAATGTCACTCTCATCCAAGCTCCCAGGGCTTGAGCAGAGTGACACGTCTCCGTGTTAGCGTGGCTAATGTCTGCTAGACGCAGACATCATAAACAAGTAAAGGCAAAAAGATTGATATTTTTAGAGTTATTTTAGAATTATTCATTCTACTTATGAAAACTAATAAATGAGGCGTTCTTTACATGGACACTGTTTGCACCTGGTGGTTCAGTTTGCGTTTTAATGTGCGCTTCTTATATTTCAGTGGGGTTTTATTCAGTTCTTTAACTTTTCAGAAGGACTTTTTTTTTTTTTAATTAAAGATCAAAAACATCTTTTTTGGCATCAGTGTGGTGAAGAAAAAAAAACATTTGCCAATGTTGGATTTGTTGTCTTTTAAGGTTGAGTATCACACTCACATGTTTTACATTTAGAAATATTATTAGGAATATAAATATTGAGCAGATTTCTCCTGTCTGATAAATAAAGGTATCTCTCTTCTATTCTTATGCAGAAAATGCAGTGAATGAATGAGCAGTCTGTTCATTAGAGGTGAAGACGTGTTCAATCATTGTATTGAGAAACCATAACTGGGCCCAAAATAAGAACTGTTTTCCACAGAAATCCAGAATTTGTGGACCTCTAATGGAGCCTAAAAACAGAGGAACCACTGAGTGCAAAAAGACTTCCAAAGTCCTCCTGAGAGTCCGTCTGTGGGGATACTTTAAGCCCTGAAAACGGAGCTCCAGAGGACAGAAAGAGCATCAGTGGAACCCAGCAGATGTCCATCAGTCAGACAAACACACAGATGTAAAGACAGAAACTTTCCAACCTGCCCCAGAGCCGAGAGGCAGCGAGCAGCACGCTAACCCTAACCCTGGCGCCGAGGATTGGGTCAATGGTGCCAACACCGGGCAGGACCGAGGGTGGGAGCCCAGCGGGACCTCCCGCCGCCAGGGCTTACCTTGTAGAGGGGACCTCTGTACGCCAGCAGCAGCAGGCCGTTCACCACCGCCGTGTGCACGCAGATGGCCACCTTCCCCGGCGTTTCCGTCAAATAATCATAAACCCAGTCCAGATGTCCGAACCACGTCCTGATCAACGGGACTGCGAGCACGCTGAGCCCGAGAAGAAAGGCGTTTATACTGACTCTTCCTTCCAGGACTAACTTGCCTGCCATGTTGGAATTATGACGCTATGGAAGGAACGCCCCCCTTCTTCTTCTTCTTCTTCTCTTCTTCTCTTCTTCTTCTCTTCTTCTCTTCTTCTTCTCTTCTTCTCTTCTTCTTCTTTTTATGCAGGTTTCAAGGAATTAGTGCCACCTTGTGATGGGGAGTGTTACTTTAACCCTGAAGTGAGGCTGCAATAGTTGCTTGGTTTATTCAAGTTTGAGAGATTTTCTTGGATATTGAAGGAAAAGATATTATGTGTCAACAATTTACATTTAACTTACACAGACTCGGCAGTAACATCAAGAATAGGGAAGGTTTTCTGGAGAAAGTATTTAGGCGAAAAACATTTATCAAGCATATGAGTTTTTCAACCTGTAAATATCAATTGAATCCGCTATTTAGAGGCGTGCACGTACATAAATAACAGCGTAGGTGATGTGTAATGTAACATGGTTGAGGAGGTTGTACATCCTTCTCCCACTGGGGGGCAGTAATGCGCCATTGGTGGGTCTAATCTGCCGGAACGTCACAAGAAGAAGAAGTCATGCGTCATTTCGTTTTACGACAGCGGTTGTAAAGCGTCAGCCAGGAGCGACCCAGAACAACAACCGGAGTCTCTTTTTTTTAATTTTCCGCCTCGTTAAAACTCCAAAGTTCTCGACGAATGTGCTGCGCGTGCACGGGGGAATCCCCGCGATGCGAGAATCCGCGCACGCCGCTCTGCGCTCGTTGACAGCGTCGCTAAGCTAACTTTAGCAGGAGGCAGCGGGCAGAGCTGTTGTCTTCACTTCCGTGTAACATGTCCCGGGTGTCGACCCGCTGGCCGCAACGTCCTTAGAACCCGCAGGAACCCGGATTTAGGCTGCCATTACGGGACTTTTTCACGTTTAAAGGCGCACGATGTGGCTACAGCAGAGGTTCAAGGGGCTTCCAGGCTTGTTGTCGAGCAGCTGGGCGAGGAGGCTGCTGGTCGGGCTGCTGGTCTTCCTCATCTTCTACTGGTACCTGGGGGCCGAGCACAGGTGGAGCTTCTCCGGCTCGGCCATGCCCGGCGGGGCCACAGGGAAGTGCCTCCAGGCTGAAATCCACAGGTGGCGCTCTCACGTGGAGCGCGGGGAGGGAATTTACAGCAGTCCGCAGGAGCAGCGAGACACGCCTTTCGTGTCGGGCAATGGCCACATTCTGCTGGACATTGACTCCAACAGGCTGTGGATCGCGTCTTCTTCACGTCCCGGCTCGGCGCCGGTCCACCAGACGGAATACGCCCCCAGGATAGGGGTCCACCCGGAGGGCAAGCGGGTGGAGGCCAAGGCCAGCATGCTGTGGTTTCGCAAAGGCTCGGTGCTGGTGGTGCGCTGCGTCTCGCCGGGCTCCCCTCCGTCCGCCAGGGACTGTCTCTCCGTCAGGGAGGAGTTTGTTGCCCACAGGTGCAGGCCAAACGTCTATCTGCAGAGGATCCACGTCAGCAACCCCTACGACAGGCCCGTCTCCTTCGAGGTCTCCTCAGAAAACCAGCCCTTTGCTCACAAGTTCTCCTCCAGCGTGGAGACTCTGGAGGACAAGGAGGTCCTGCTGTCCTCCGGCAAGGTGCACTTGGACAACAGCCGGATGGTGGTGGTCGTGGTGGTCACCAGGAAACTGGCCTCCAGGATCCAGGTGGCCGCAAAGTCCGAGTACACGGACAGCGTCCTGTCGGTGGTCTGGACCTCGGAGCCCATCGAGTCTTCCAAGGTGGAGGAGACCTTCAGCAGCCTGAGAGACGGAGCCAGGGCGGAGATGGCGGAGCTGCTGAGGCTCAGCGCCGACGAGCTGGTCTTGGAGCACCATCAGGCCTGGGTGGACCTCTTCACTTCAGGTGAGCTCCGGCAGAGGTGGAGCAGACAGGCGTTGTGGTTTGCCCCCACCCCGCAGCACCAGCTGCTCTCAGGGTGGCGGCGGTGGTGGTGGTGGTGGTGGTGGAGCCTCTGCTCTTCTCCCTCTGACCTCTGGCACCTTTGTTTCCACGCAGGCGTGGAAATGAGGAAGATCACCGACTCCCACACTCCCTCCAGCCGCACCGTCAACACCACCCTCTACTACATCCTGTCCTCCTGCCCCGCCCCGCTGCTGGACCCGAGGCTGAGCCCCGAGGAGCGCGGCCGCCTGGAGTCTGGCCTCAGCTACGCCGACCACTGCTTCAGCGGGCACGCCACCATGCACGCGGAGAACCTGTGGCCCGAGCGGGTCAGCAGCACCGCCCAGATCCTGCAGCTGTTCACGCTGTGGACGCTGACGCTGCAGAAGAGGGGCTGCAAGGTGCTGGTGGCGGCCGGCGCCCACGGGGCCATGCAGGCCGTGGTGCTCAGCTTCGGGGGCCTCCAGTTCACCGAGAACCACCTGCAGTTCCAGGCCGACCCGGACGTGCTGCACAACAGCTACGCCCTGCGGGGCATCCACTACAACCGGGACCTGCTGAGCCTGGCGGTGCTGCTGGACGAGGAGGGCAAGCCCTTCCTGCAGGTGTCGGTGAAGGCGCAGGAGCAGCCGGTGCAGCTGTACGCCTGCGAGGCCGGCTGCCTGAACGAGCCCGTGGAGCTGACGGCGGAGGGCCGGGGCCACACCTTCCCCGTCATGGTCACCCAGCCCATCACGCCGCTGCTCTACATCTCCACGGACCTGCGCCACCTGCAGGACCTGCGCCACACGCTGCACCTGAAGGCCATCCTGGCCCACGAGGAGCACATGGCCAACCGCTACCCGGGCCTGCCCTTCCTCTTCTGGTTCAGCGTGGCCTCGCTCATCACCCTCTTCCACCTCTTCCTTTTCAAGCTCATTTACAACGAGTACTGTGGGCCCGGCGCTAAGCCCTTCTTCAGGAGTAAGGTATAGCAGCAGCGGCCGGGGGGGGGCGGCCGCGGACCGCCTCGGGCCCCAGACTCGGCCCCTGGCCCGGCTCTTCTCTGTGTGCTGAAGGTTTCCTCACCTGGGTTGGCTTCTCCACCTGCAGCTTCCTTTGCCAAACGTCTCGTCCGGAGCGGGCTAGCTTCCAGGGTTCGCACTCTCTCTGTTGTCTCCCGGTGTCCTCGAGCGTCCACTTCGGACCTCTCCTTCCAGCAGGTCCCCTTTATTCCCCGGCCGCCGCCGTGGCAACCATAGATTCAAGGATTCAAGGAGCTTTATTTGTCATTCTGGTGCACGTTTGCACATGAGACAGTAGGAAATGTCCCTCAAGGTCTCAGGCAGCCCAGCAGATATCGGCTATGTGGTTGTCCTCTCTGGTTCTGACCAGCCCAGGAGCTATAGAACGAGACGTAAAGACCTGCATAGAAATCTAAGCTAAACGTCCAGGTCTTTATGTCTCCTTGTGTAGGACGTGAAGCGGCGCTAGCATCCGAAGATCTGCCCCGGCGGCGCCTTGGCCGGCTGTCTGCGTCTCACCCGCTACGTCCCGTCTGTCTGTATCCAACTAAAGCACAACAGAACCCGGCGTTAGCGTTAGCAAGCCTGCGGCCCGCACCTCGGCGCCAGGCTGCTGTCCGTGCAGACCCGGACGCCCCTGAACCCGACCCGGGGGCGCGTCTGCGCAGCAGAGCTCGGGGCTCCGCGGGCGTTTAGCACCAGCTAGCGTCAGCAGGACCCGCGTTCGCCTCAAAAGCATGAAAAAGCAGATCGCTAGCACATGCTAATCAGCCGTTAGCAGAGCCGCGAGCAGAACGTTAGCAGCTGTCGCAGCTGGTGCTAAATAAGCTGTGGAGGTGTGGCGGTGCCGGACTGTCCAGGCGAACTGTTGATTGGTTCTCCACCCGTCTCCACCCGTCTCCAAGCGTCGTGCGCTCTTCTTTTCCCTGAATCTGGATGTTTGATGATGAAATCTGCCATTAAATGAAGGAGGAGTCTCTGCTTGGCTTTGCTCTGGCTCTTTCTTTCCTCACCGGCCCCACGCATGCCTGTCTTCCTCTCCTCCTCCTCCTCCTCCTCCTCCCCCTCCTGGTGTCCGTGCACGTGCTTCGTCTCTTCCCCAGCCCCGCTAACGCTAACGCTAACCTTTGACTTCACTAGGTGCCCGGCAGGGATGAGGATGCTAGTTTTGAGGCCAGGACTGCTGCTTGAATGCGCCGGCTGTGCTAGCGCCGCCGCCCGAGGACCCGGGGCCCGCTCACACCGCACGGTCCGGCCCGCGTGCTCAACCTCCCGATCCCTTTCCCACTCGCCAAGACGCCGGTGAGTCCACGGCGGCCTCCACCCTGGGCCGCGGCCTCCGCGCACCAATGTGAAGACGCTCATTTCACCCCACAGATGATTTTTGTCGCCGGGAATTTTGCCTTTAAAAACCTCATGAAGGAGGAAAAATGTAAAAAAAAATAAAATGGAGGATTTGATGTGTTTTAGCTAATAGCATCGGGCTAGCTCAGGCGGGGGTGGAGTTATTATTATTTTGATCATTCTACAGAGTAAAAAACAAGAATAGCTGGTTAGCTCTTTTTTCTGAGTCAGTCATGTTTGATGCGTTCAGTTACTCATTCCTGTCGTGATTCACACTTTCCTTCTGCGTCCTTTCATCCACCTTTGTTCCTGTGTACTACTGTGTGTGCCTTAATTAAAAAAAAAGAAGCTTTGGTTATTTATTGAACGAATGTCTCTTAGAATCCAGATGAATTGTACTTGAATGATGTGTGATTATATTGGTTTTTGTATGAAATAAATCACTGAATCATTGCTGGGGAAGGGTTTGCGCGTTTGCTTTGTTCTTTGGATTCTTTCCCCACATCAAAGCACCACAGAGCCGAGCGGCGCCGCCCGACGCGCCGTCGTGTCCAGCGTGGGTGGAGACTGAGCCGAGGAAAGGACAAACGCAGCTCAGCCGAAGCTGTTTCCGAGCAGTTTGCCGCGGCTGATGCTAATGCTAACGCAACAACACTGATGCTTTGTTCTCCCTGGTGTCACCACGTCCATGATTGATCAGGGATGAGCTGCCTTTGATCTTCTGTCGCTGCACGTGTGGCCAGAAAAACGCATCTGAAGCAAAAGGCTGGTTTAGTTCAGCAATTTAATGAAAAAGGGGAAACTGGTGAAACTGTACATGAGGACCAAAGTGGTGGCAGTCACTCTAGAAACCACACACACACACACACACACACGCACACACACGCACACACACACACACGCACGCAGGCACACACATACCACTGCTCAGGGGCAGCTTGGCACTGGTAACATTTGACTTTTCTTCTGGAGGGGCCAGCAGAGGAGGCCCTTCCTGAGGCGTCTGGAGCACAGGTGGAGCACAGGTGGAGCACAGGCGTGCGTCCTGGTTCATCACCGTGGTAACAGAAACACCTGGAGTGCCCGGCCCCCCCGCACGGGGCCGGGCTACGAGTCCTTGAGCAGGCGGATGTGAGCAAAGATCTTGAGGGCGGGGCCCAGCTTGATGTTCATGGCGGCCATCAGGTGGTCCTCCGTCAGCAGCAGCAGCGCCTGGCCGTCGATCTCCTGGCAGCGGAACTCCTCGGCGATCTCCAGGCAGCCTGCAGCCACACACACAACCCAGGTCAGGCCCAGGTCAGGCCCAGGTCAGATCTGAGGTCAGCGCCCAGGCGGGCCAGGGAGCGCTAACGGCGGCTAGCTAGCAGGAGCTAGGGGCCCCGCACGCGCGGGCCGGACCCACCAGGCAGGGAGGAGATGAAGGCGTAGACGTCCTGGATGTCCCACCGGCCGGGGTCGCTGGGCAGGAGGCCGTAGGGCAGCTGCGGGCCGGGGCCTCCACCCGCGGGCGTCTGGGGGGCCACGGCGGGCTCCTCAGGGCTTTGGTAGGCGGGGCCGCTGGACGGGGGCAGCCCGGACGCGCCGGAGGACAGAGGAGCAGCAGACGTCTGCACAGAGGGCCCAGCGTGTCCGTCAGTCCGGGCCGGCACCACCCACCACATCCACCCGCCCGCCTCACCTTCTTATACTCCAGCAGCAGCTTCTTCACGCCTCCGCCCAGCATCCGCCGCCTCCTCTCGTTCTCCAGGGTGGTTTTGCGGTTGGGGAAGAGCCCCACCCTCCTGGTGCAGCCCACGTTGTAGCTGCGGACACGGACGGGACGCCAGAGGGACGTTAGCGCCACGCTGCCCCTGAGGGGCCCGGCTCCACCCCCTGCTCCACCCCGGCTCCACCCCCTGCTCCACCCCGGCTCCACCCCCTGGTCTTACCGCTTGGCGCAGGCGGTGGAGCAGAACCTCTTGGACCTCTTGAAGACGTAGGCGAAGTCCACTTTGCCGCACAGCTCGCAGGTCAGCAGCGGCTCCGCCTGCACCTGCAGCACTGGGAGGAGACGGCGCACGTGGCTAAGGAGCACCGCCTGCACACGTGCACACCTGCACACGGCCGCTCAGGTGTGCACGTGTGTTGGCTAGCAACCTGACGTCTGACGCCTCAGACTGAAGACAGAGGAGCAACCAGAGGACCGACCTCCAGGAACGACCCCAAGGTCACACCGAAGTAAACAACAACAGTCCTGCAGGCCCCAAGACACTCGGTGTGTGTGTGTGTGTGTGTGTGTGTGTGTGTGTGTGCGTGCGTGTGGGTGTGTGTGTGTTTGTGTGTGTGTGCTGCTGTCCCAAAGGCCCACCCTTGGACAATCTCCACCTGTAGCTGAGAGGCCGTCCATGTCTCCCGAGTGTCTCCTCAGTCTGTCAACAGAGAAGGAGGGACGCTCCACCTGTGGACACACGGGGGGGGGGGGGGGGGGGGGGGGGGGGGGGGG
>BJFM01000383.1:0-19447 GCA_016586285.1 Arothron firmamentum
GTTAAAAAAAAAAAAAAAAAAAAAGGTGTGTGGATGGGACCAGGAGTATGGAGGACGTGGAAGACGAGATCAAGAAGAATCAGATATGGAAGTGGGGAAAAGTCTCTGCACAGTGTTGTGGTTTCAGTTTATTTTGGACACAAACTTGGATTGCAGCACCAAATGACGGAGATCCTTCCGGCTGATCCTCTTCACGGCCCCTTAATTAGCCTATAGGTCTTTACATGGACTCAATTAGCCCCTGCTGGTCCGTTGTTATCGTTGCTTCTCATTTTGTAAGCAGATCATTCTTTCATTCTCTTTCCTTATTTTTCCCTTCCGGATGTAAATCACATTATATTTTGCATTATTTTCAGTTTGTGCTATAAAAACAACTATATACTTTATACTTACCACATATCGTAAGTATACTGTATAGTATTTATGAATGAATAATTTTAATGTATTACTTGTTTATGGGACTAGTTTATGAAGACAGATACAGCTTCGTGATATTTGATTTTTCTGATTAATACGCATCCTGTAAAAAATCTTTATGTTAGATTTGTTGTAATTTGGTTGAATAATCTGCTCTTGACAAAATCTCTTAAGAAGTAAAGGACTATCTTTTATTATCAGCAGTTTGGACTGTTCTCTCCTGGACAGGACGTCTCTTTAAGTGCAGCTATCTGCGTTTGTGCTGCACCTCTGTAGGACCGATTCTCGCTTTCCCTCCTCTGATTTACATGCACATTACGACACAGCTGTTTGCAGCTGCACCGTTGTAATGGCGCTGATCTACTCTGCGTGTTACGCTTCAGTAAAGTCAGCGCTATATTAGCTTTGATGCCTGACACAGCAACAAGCCAATGTGGGACTGTCCGACGGGCTCGGGGGCGCGCCGGTGTCATATGTTGTGGGTTTAAAGTGGTCTGGTCTGCTCATGTTGCTTGATCTGCAAAAGGTGCTCTTGTGTGTGTGCGTGTGTGTGTGTGTGATGCCAGTTACATCCTCTGGATGTCTTTCAGTGTCTTTGAACTTGACCCCTGATGATGGATGAACTACTTTGATGCCTTTGACTTTCGAATCACAAGACAACATCATCCAATTTGGAAAATATTTGACGATCTGCTCTTTAGCTGATCGTCAGCAGCGCGGCGCCCATCTTCACCCAGTCATAATATTTACACTGAAGTTGGGAAAACTCATCAGCATGTTTCGGGACAGAGCAGTGCTTGTTAAGATTTATGGGCCATTTCATGCTCCCATTTCCTTTAGTAGGTAATATGTGTCACTTTTATAACACTGTGAAGTTGAAGTGTTGAGGTGAAATGTTAAGTGATGTTTCAGCTCTATGCAAAAGGAAGAGGTTGGCTCAGCTGTAAGTGGATATTCCTGCACTCCTGCAGCCACTGAGGGGATCACTGCCATTTTCTGGCTCAGAGATAACGAGGCTGAACGTCTGTTTGCGTCCTTGACAAGCCCTTGCAGAGAGGAGGACGGCCGCACTTCGAAAAAATTACCATCCTCATTTTCCATTTTTTTAGTTGTTATTAAAAAACCGAGTTATTCCCCTATAATCTTCATTTATATTTCTATTTTTTAAATTTCATTCTTTACCTGCAGTAAAAATTGTGCACCAACAACAGTAGGAGACAAATGATTCATTCTTACAATCCAATGTATACTTCATTGAAATCACAGCTTCACAAAATGTCATCTAGCTGTCACACAGTTGTAAACTCAAGATTGCACTGACCTTTTATCACCATTAGAAAGTAAAGCTGGGCAATAATTCAGTCTAGTCAGCATGCAAATGAATTCATGAACTATGGAATCAGTCTAACTGGATTAAACCTAAAGTAAATACATGTGCAGAGCTGTGAGTGTGTGTGTGTGTGTGTTTGTGTGTGTGTGAGAGAGAGAGGGGGAGAGAGAGCTAATGAGAGAAAGGCAGAAAGAGAGATATCACATGATCACATTTTATTTAATCCATATCATACGTATTTGAGTCTCCAACATTAGATGGATTTTCCGCTTCTGTGAAAGCACAAATACATGAATCCTTAGCTAACCGTGACAATGAAAATAAAGCTACAGATTAAATTTGGGGCCATAAAAATGTAACATTTTTGATAAAGCACTTCAATTCAATTCAATTCATTTGTATAGCGCCTTTTACAATCAGAATTGTCTCCAGGTGCTTCACAGAGGCAGAAACCCAGAGCCGGAACCCCCAATGAAAGAGAGAGAGAGAGAGAGAGAGAGAGAGAGAGAGAGAGAGAGAGAGAGAGAGAGAGAGAGAGAGAGAGAGAAACAAACATGCAAACATAGGATATTCCAGCATGGCAGGTTGTTATTAAAAGAGGAACAGCATGGGCAGGTGCAGATGCGTCACTATTAGTTCTGAAGTGCTCTATTTTTCTAAATAGTGTCTTGACTTTTTTAGTGATGACATAATATTCTTCGATTTGTCAAACACTGGTCACTGTAGCAAAAACACAGATGGCTGACATTTAAATGTGTGACGCGGTCAGAAAGGACAGCACTGTTTTTCTAGAAGAGGAGAGGGCGGAGACACGGCGTTGTGGCTGAGGCTGAACAGGAATCGGGACATTCGGACCAGGAGACGGAGCCTAACCCAGCGGTTACCAGTAGACAGGCTCAAATACACTGAAAAGGCCTCAGGCCAGGACAGGGAGGTCACTCACACACCCACAGTTAGCAGCAACTTCAAGTCAGCCATCAAAGTGCAAGTTGATGGGAGAAAATACAGTAATAAATGTTAGACTAAATAATTACAAAAAAACACTTTTAGCTTCAGATCTGGATAAATCTTGCCTCTTAAAAAAAATACCACATTACTGCAATTCTGTTTTACTATAATCAAAGTCATAAGTCAAAGTCATTGCTATTAAAATAAAGAAAACTGTTTTGTTTAACTAAAAATTCCGACATGTAGGTTTAATAGATGCTCAAACCAAATGTCTTCATTTTATTTTCGCCTGTTTCACCAGAGGAGCAACCTTCTCATTTACAAAAGAATGTTTTCTGCACCAACGGACTCGAACGCTGCTGAGGAACATTAGCTGTTTAAAGTGCCGCTAATGGCTGACGGATGGGGGATGTGGAGGTAAGAGAAGTTTTCATGAAAAAGGTTTGAAATGTAAATCTAAATGAGAGCTTGGATTGCAGCATTAGTGCAGTAATTACATTTATACTGGACTTTATGACAGTGAAAAATTACTGATGCACAAAAATCTGTTCTGTTACGTCATCTCCATTTTTTTTCTATGCTCTTCAGCACGAGTCCTCCTCCACCCTTAGAATCTATCACTCTAATTATCCGTCATGCTAGCAGAAGAAGGTGAAGTCAGCTCCCTTGAACGATGACTTGGGACTTATGCTTGCACATCATTTGGCCCTTTGAATGCTGATCCAGAGTCATGAAATCAAATGAAACCACATCAATCCCTCCATATGGGTTTCAGGCCCATCAATCCATGTTATGACACCCTGTTGAACAGTAACACCATCCAACTTGGTATTAAAAGAACATGACAGATATGTTTCTTTTAATCTAATTGATTTATTAAGGCCTTTTATGACATTCCAGTGAAAACTGAGCAAGTCAGCAAGTTGAAATGGTTCAGAGCGGCATTGTTTTCACTCTCTGCATCAAAGTTCAAGTGTGCTCTTCCAGGTTAGCAGTTCACCTTCCAGCAGTAAAACGCGGGCCGTGACCGGCTCGGCACTGTCCCTCTGCTCCCGTTGGCAGTAATGGAGTCACTCTGGGGGGAACTCCCAGGGTCAGCAGGCAGCCATGACGGAATGTGACCATCGAACAAGGAACAATCCAAGGATGGTGCTGTCATTAGTTTTAAAGATTCCTCAGACTTTTGAACTATTGATTCCGCAGTAAGGACCGTAAATATTTAGACATTGACACAAAGAATTTGAAGTGAGACAAACAATCAATCATCAGTCTATCACATGCTTTAAGTGCACGCTGTCAGATTTACTTTAGGAATTACAACATATTTTACAGGCGCTCTCCACCTTTTTATTGGACCAAAGTAACTAGACAATTGACTGCTGAGCTTTTCCATTGCAGGCATGTTTATTCCATCATTATGCCATTTATGAGAAGAAAAATGGTCTGAAGATTGTACTTGCATATGGAATTTGGTGAGGTCAACCCCCAGTATGAAATTTTAAGGGAAAACGCTGGGCTCTCAAGACTACATGCTGTCATTAGCAACCAAATAAAGTGAGATAAAGTTAATTTATGAATATAATTCACTGGAAGAAGAATCTTGCCATTGAAATGACTCCGCCCCATTTCTTTAACTCATTACTACCAATACTAGACAACGTTCTAGAAGGAAAATGCCCAAAGAAAAACCATTTTTAGAGCAGCTGACCCATGTCTTACTTTTCACCCCGCTGCTCAGGGACATCAGCTTGTCCACCCTGATGATCCTCTGGCCACATGTCCAGTTGAAGGATGACGTGGGACACATCTCAAATCAGCCCACGTTACTGCTCATCTGTCTTTATTTGACCCACAATACAGATTCTCAGAAAAGAAAAGACAAAGATTTGGCCATCCATCTCGATCTGCCATGTGAGACGACTTTGAGGGTCCCTCTGCCTTCCAAGGACGTAATCTCCTCCACGACCTTCACGCCTCTCTGAGCGAGTCCGGCGTCTCAGTTCAATCCGCCAGAGCAGCCCTGATGTCCAGGATCGAAACGCAAAACGATTTACATTTTCTGTTATTTGGCCAACAGGTTGAGGTGAACGCCCTCTACTTGAAATTAAAACCTATGCTAAATTTCGTGGAAAAAAAAGGTAAAATTCTACAGTTCCAAAAAGTGACCAGTATAAATTCCCTGAAAATTTTCGATAAATTTCAGGAAATTCCCAAAGAAAGTTTCCAGCTTTGAAAATTCCTGGAATTTGCAACCCTAATATGTCACTGCTATGATTCCCACTTATTTCATTTCCAATGACACAATTGTTGCGTGTTTGAACTCATAGAATTTGATTATCTTCAAAACTACACAGACAATCTTTAGCAACAGAGACTGAAGTGAATTTCTCTTTATCTCTGGTTCTTGATTGAATTTTCTGTTGCCTGTGTGTGTGTGTGTGTGTGTGGGTGGGTGGGTGTGTGTCTCTGTGTGTCTGTGTGATGTTACAGTAATGGTTGAAAGATGGAGAGATTTTCATTTCTGAGTCCTTTTGATCCCATTGAGGGCCAAGAGGGTCGCATTTCTGGCACAAAAGGGTCTTGGCGTGTGCTGCTTTCCTCCTATTAGAGGAGAGAGGAAAGGGGTCATTTCATACTTGTTTATGCCCCGTATTTCCCCAGCTCTTCTCACATCACACTAAATTGATTTCACTCCTCAAATTGCAGCTATCCTCCAGTTTCCCCCACTTCATGCTGAAATTAATCACAGTAATGTCCCCTCTAAGTGAAAAGGAAATTAATTTTCACTGCCAGTACTGGTCTAACTAATAACGGGCTACAACTAGAAGGAGAAAATGGGAAATCATTACTCAGTGAACATCATCTTTATCATTTGTACCAACTACCAGAATGAGAATGGAGGAAGTTGAGACTAATACCCTGTTCCTGACAAAGTGTAACAAATGGCATTTGGCCATTGATTGCTTACTAATAGCAGAATGGGAGCAAATAAATTACCGGTGCATATGGAGATGGGATCATCTCAACCTAAACCTAGCAAGTATCTAATGTTGTTTTGTAGATTTGACTTGCATGGATCACAATGACACCTTGCCTGAATACAGACCCCACCCGTCACTGCTTTAATGGTTCTTTTACTGGAAAATTATTTGATATGTAAAAAGAATTTTAAGACTTTCTAAACTATGAAATGTGACAGACGCCCAACATCAAGAATACAAAAAAACTATGCTGAGGCTGAATTTTCTGTCAAATACTTTAACAATTGACTTTGAATAACATTAAAACCACAAAGAGTGAACAAAACATATAATTAGCTTTCTAATGCTGTAGAGGATCATTTTTATCTACAACACATTCTTAATTGAGCATAATTAGCTTCAACCTAACACAAAAGTTCATTAATGCCTCATCTGACTGTCTCTGCAAGTCTGCATTTGAAGAATTTTATCCAGTTTTTTGTTTTTCTTTTCACAACAATATTGTGGTGTGATCAGTATTCTGAACAATCATATCGTGTGGTATAGATGAATAATTCAAACATAACTCGCTCTGGAAAATAACAACACCTAGTGGGAAATCATTCTTTAATATTTACTTCATAAAGAAGATTCTTGGTGTCTGTGTTTGGGCGAATCCTCAAGACGGTTAGCAACGGGTTCCCAGCCAGCGTGAGAGGAATAGTTTGTAGAGGATAACGACAGATTTCATCATCCTTTGAGCAAACATTTCCAACACATCTCTTAGATCCACCTGAATCAGTGAAGGTTCATGAAGCGTGACGAGAGTGGAGGCAGGAGGAACAGAACAGAACGTTTGAGAGCCGACCGCAGCAGCAGGAGCTCAGAGGAACACCGTTACGTGTGTCCTTGTATCAGTGCTGTAGCACAAGATGGCATCGCTTGTCTTCTCTAGCCAGTTCCATCCTCGAAACAGGTGAGGGACCCTCTCCCTGGGACGGACAGACACGTATGACACACAGACAATACCAGCAGTACATCTACGTTTATTCTAATGGAAGATATACAAGTTAGTGTTTGATTTGTCTTTGGAAGAAGGCTGGTAATAGAAAAGAAGCAAGACTAGAGAAAGAAGTAAAACAGGCCTGGACAGTATTATATTTGTGACATAAACATATAGATAATTTGTGAGGGTAGAAAAAGATGGAGTACCCAGCAGTCTAAGACTATAGCGGCGTAACTGAGGGCATTTCTGTGTTCACCTCAGCATAAGCTTTATCAAAAAAGGAAAGTTTAGGTCTAGTTTTAAACACAAACATTGTGTCCACTTCCCGGATCCAGACGGGGAAGCTGGTTCCCTAGGTGTGTGTGTGTGTGTGTGTGTGTGTGTTGACCAGAGCTGATCGATGGATGGATAATTACGGACGAGCTGTGAAAGCACAAATATGTTGAGGAAAATCAATATTACTGTAAAGTTGTGAGTTATTAAAGTACTAGAAAAGCACTCGGGGAGCGCAGACCTCCGCCAAGCAGGTACTTGGGGAGAGAGAGAGAGAGAGAGAGAGAGAGAGAGAGAGAGAGAGAGAGAGAGAGAGAGAGAGAGAGAGAGAGAGAGAGAGAGAGAGAGAGAGAGAGAGAGAGAGAGCGAGAGATCTGAGTTGTCTTCCTTCAATGGAGGCTGTTCAACTTAAAAATTGAAACGTGCTCGGGGAGCATAGACCTCCGCCAAGCAACTCATTTCCCCGCATATGTAGACTTACACTCGCAGTATAGTTACTGTATATAAGCAGTAATACAACGTGCTTGACATGACAAATCAGCATCTACACACACATTCCCACACTTGTGGGAGTGACTAACTCACAGGTTGCAGCCATACTGCTGGGCAGGCTGATCACTGGGAACAGCCAAACAGGCATGTTTATACAGCATCAGTATCTTGTTCAGGAACACGTGTAGACTGCAGGGTATCAAACCAACAACCTTCTACTGCATCACTCCACATTACCTACATTGATTTTGTGGAGCAAATGATGCGTTAACAAGCAGCAAGTCTGTCCATGCCCTGGTGGGAGGTCATTATTCAGGCTAAGATGTTTTGATCTGCACAATCTAGAATGATGCTTTTCACACTGACACACAGGCGGAGGATTCAAAAGACTCAACGTATATGAAGTTCCACAATGTAACGTTCATTCTGCTGGCTGTATGATATTCTGCCCTAGATGTGATTGGGAACAGATGCGAACTGGGTGGAAATCCTCTTCATGAAACTCTTCAAATGTAGAGCTATCCTGTGAAACAGGGCACATTTCCACGGGCTAACTTCCACTCGGTTCAGGTCGGTTTGGCCCCCGTTTTCATTGACCCCAAAGGGTACTAATCATTACCATTTTGATGGTAACATTGATGACGACAGACGGTTGTCTCTAGTAGCTGCTTCTCTTGATTTGTCTATCCCATCGCAATGACTTCAAAAGTTTTGTTGTGGAATAGCGAAGTCCAGATGTTTTTGTGCTCTCTGATTATCATCCCAGAAGGCCCACTCCAATCATCACATTTGCACCTGTGCCACTCCCTCTAACTCTGCTTTGGAGGATGCATTGAATTGAAAAAAAGACTTTTGAGGTGTAATTTAGCTTCACAATCAAATTATTTCAACACAAATGGACAATATCTGAAGTCCAAACCCATAGGTACAAGGTTCGGCGTCCAGCTCGTATGATCTTGGCCTCAGGATTATACCTGTCGATTGCTTAGTTAAGTCTTTTATATTTTTCTTGTTTCGCCGCTCGAAGCCTGTCTGTCGTCCCTTAATCAGGCATAACGCTGCTTCCATGTCGGCCATTGTTGCTGTTGTGGCGCACACAAATGATGCCGGGGGACTCACTGGGTGTCCGTGGTAACCAGTGCCGTTGGAAACGCACCCGTACCGATCCGTACCGACCCGACCGGAGCAGAAGCGAGCCCATGGAAACGCGCCCGGTGAGTTCCAAATGCTCTGGATGAAACCATGAAGGGGTAAATTCTCGGTGCTTTCAAGAGCTCCTATCACAAGCGAATGCATTGCGTTGTTTTCTGGAAGGATTTCCTTCTATCTCTGTGGAAGATGACAGCAAGCAGATGGAGGAAAGGGCAGCTCTGCCTCTGCAGCCGGGGTGGGGGCGAGGTGGACCCTGAGCATGAATGTCATGTATGAGAGATCGACCAAGTGGCAGGAGTCATCCGAGAGATGCTGGACATCGACAGCACACCCATGAATATTTACAGCCTTGACCTTCTCTGGGTCAGCAGGAGTCTCGGCGCAGCGTTGCCTCTCTCAGTTTTGACATATATCAACCAACTATTTCATGAACGCTATCTTCAAACTCTTTGAACGATGAGGATCAAAGGTTTTCATACATTTTACACAAATAAACATTTATTTAAGAATTAAGGAGCTATAGTAAAACAAAATGTGCAGAATGCTGCAATGAGTGACTGAGTGTGAGGATACACACACCACAGTCACTGAGAACACATCTGCTTCTTACAAAACTACTCTAAATTATATTTCAGGAGTTATTCATTGCCTGGTGTGATCAGCAGATACCTGTAGTCGGGATCTTCTGAGGTTTTTGTGTCAGAATGTCACATTTTTTAAGATTTGCTTCCCGAATTGTTTTGTAGAGTGGATAACTACACGGGGGATGAAAAGGCCCTCGTCTGAAATTGGCCCAGTTCAAGAGGTCTCTTGACTGAAGATGTGTTATTAACTGAGCAGTAATGAGACGTTTTCTTCCTAATTCGGGGACGATTCTTACTTCAGAGCCGAGCCACGGCGCCTCTCAAATGGATTACCGGTCGCTTTCAGGGCGATTACAGCACACAAGCCGATACAGGCGGCATACTCCATTTGAAGTGGGTTCCTTCATCTTGTTTTCGAGAGATTAACACACTTGCTCCTCAATGGCAAACAAAAACGTGGACCAAACAACATCCGTGCTCACTTCTGATGATCTCAACCTTGAAGAGGATGCTTGTAGTTGGAGCAAATGAGGTGGGTATTAGGGGAAAAGTGAGATGTGGAACATGTATCATCCTTAATGCAGTGATATATTATACAGCAGTATTTGGTAATGGCCTGTATTCACAGTGTCAATGGCTCTGTTAAAGTGACAGGAGTTATCCAGCTAAATTATGACTGTAATCATGATCCCTGCCATCAGTAAAGCTTCACTCTAATATCACTAATGGCCACTAAGGTAATTGTAGCACATTAAATTTCTAAGGACCCATATGATGTCTTCCAAAAAAAATTTATGACAATGTTTTTGGTTTATGGCATTTAACACGTTCCTGTTCAACTTTCTGTAATTGTGTTTGATATGATTTTCCTTAATGAGAGGCACTAAAGAATGGCATAAACAGGCACTGTGTATCTATTAAAGTACTTAACTGACTGCTTCTGAGAGTACCAGCACCGCCGCTCCGTCAGCTCAGCATCCCACATAAAAGTCAGATCAGGTGAATTATTTATGATCCTTCTTCTGCTCTGGGAAAGCATAACACTCTCATCTGAAACGAGGAAGAAAAAAAGAAGAATCTTTCAATCTATGCTGCTATGAATTAGACGTCAAACTTAGCCACTCCTAAAATCTGCTTTACAGGAGTGCACATGCACACATCGGCTTTAACTTGAAATTTGATGAGAAATAGATGCTGACAGAATAAAGGTGCATATTACACGATTTCATCTAAATGCCATCTAAACTTAGCTACGTGTGAAATTTGCATTTTAAACTAAAATAAAGTCTGAAATAGAGAAAGAAAGGTTAAAATTCAAGGGGCAAAATATCGGAATATAGAATATTTGTCTAATCGGTGCAACAGTATGAGAGAGGGAAGCTGAAGACATAGTATAACAGTGTTGCACTGGTTATTATAACAGCATTGACTTGGTTATTATACTATATTGTTCTGTTTTGGTGTCCATTTATTTAGTGTTGCTTTTGTCTCCGTTGGTAGAATATAAATCTCATTTCAAGTAAAAGTATTGTGCTGCAGTTCTGGCACATTTTTTCATTTTCATCCAACTAAATGCTGCAATAAATCTCTGTTGATCCTGGTTTGTCTTTCGGAACTTTTTTTTTTTTTTTTTAACACCAAGCTTTATGCTTCTTCCTCCTCCTCCTCCTCCTCCTCCTCCTCCTCCTCCTCCTCCTCCTCCTCCTCCTCCTCCTCCTCCCCTTTGAGGAACACGCCCCGGTGCTCCCCACTCCTTCCTCGACACAGCTACATCGAGCTGCGTCGCGTCCGCGTCCGCGTCCGCGGCCGCGCGTCTCCGCCGAGTTCCGTCGCTCTGCGTCCTTGTCTCCTCTCCACAGTCGCAGAGGCGATGCGGCCGAGCCAGGACGCCTGAAGAGGGGGTTTGCTTCTTCCTCTGTGCCCGCGCATCTCTCTTCCACAACACGCACAGACCCGATCACCTGGACCTCCTCCTCCTCCTCCTCCTCCTCCTCCTCCTCCTCTGCTGCGGCGAAAGGAGATGCGTTCAGGTTTCGTGACCTCCGCCGTCTGCTCCGATCCGTCCCACTGAGCGGCTTTTCTGTTGCTGCCTCAGCCGGGGATCACCACAGAGGTAAACAGCTGATTGACTTCTCTCTCTGAAAGTGTGGGAACATCAGTCTAAAGTTAGATCTCGGCACTTTGCGCGCAGGTGATGGCTCATCTGTGAAGGATGCGGATCTTAAATTGTAGTTAGATTTGTGACTGACCTTGTCTGCACCTTCATAGCGTTGATTAGAATAATAGGACATTGGACCTGGTCTTGGGTGCCACTGGTGTGTTACCGTCCTAATTATTCTGCATGATAGGTCTTTTTGGTTGATTAGGTCTGCAGTTGTGGTAGTCTATGGAGATGACTACATGGAGGAGTAGATGTGTCAACCTGATTTCTCTAAATAGCTGCTGTATTTTTCTCAGCTTAACTTAATCATAAAAATTGTATTTCCTAATTGTCACAGAAGCTGATTTATTAAGGTAACACTTTTTGGGCTAGAAATACACACTTTGGTGCACTTTCTTCGCCTTTAGTTTACACAAACTGAGTGTAAATTCTCTTGTAATTATCTCATTATGCTGGAATGCACACCTGAGGGCACTGCTGACTTATGCCGAGAGGTGGTTTGGTCGTAGATTAAAGTGTTCAAATCATCACTTTTCTTGTCTTAGAATAATCACACTGATTTATTCTCACCTTCTCTAGAAGAGTAAATACCTTGTCTTTGTTTTTTTTCTAACAAGAAGACTCTTTCGGTCTCCATCCTCCTCCTTAGTGTTAGGGTCAAAAATTAAAAAACAAGAAAAAGATGAGTTATTTATGCTAAAAAAAAACAAAAAAAAAACAACAACTATCAGTTAAAGTTATTGTGTGGGGGGAGGGGGAGCAGGAGTGATGGATTATTAAGAGACTGGATTGAACTTGCTGACTAGTGATGGCTGCTTTAGGTCACGGTGGAGTTCAGTTCTCATCAAGGAAAAGCGTGATGGAAGGAAGCTGTCAAAGGTTCTGGTGGCTTTCACTCAGTAGCAGCCAGGACAGCATATTGTCCTATTTGTCTTCGTGTGTCCTGCAGACAGGGCAGCAGCGGACCCTGAGAGAGAGACAGAGAGACAGAGAGAGAGAGTGAAAATGCTCTCCACTGACCTTTAAGGACTAACAAATGGAGTACAGAGCGCAGACCTGTTAAAACACCGACAAAAGAGTCACTTTGAGTTTAACAGACAGTTTTTCCTGCATGTCTGGTCCTGCATTTCACTCACGTTCAACCTCCGCAGCACTCGTTGAAGACATCCCACATTCAGACAGAGACCTCCCTACTGGACCAATATGACCTTGCTCACCAGGACCCATTAACTTAAGGAGGCTGCAGGCGTTCGGCGGGGACTCGGTGGCATGCTGTGTCATCACATTCCTGCATCACATGCTCAACCTGCTAATTGATAAAGACGTGCGTGTGTAACAGGAAGACGGATTCATTCTTGACTTGGTGAGCAGCTGTGGAGGCAGACACTTGTCAAGCCTCCACATCCATCCCTTCTGTCAGGATGGTGATGGATGACCAAGGTGACCGTAATCATCATTCACGGCGTGCTCGTCTACCTTTATTTTCCCTGGCATGCCTTCCTGCTCTTCCTCCTCCTCGTGGGCCTGATCAACTGTGTTCTATTATCAAGCGGTAATGATTTGTGGAGGCCTGTGCCGCTGTAGCATCTGAAGGGCGCGCTGCCGAGGCTTCCAAAACAATATCATAACCCACATCCATTAGCCATATGGGTTCCATTCCCCAGATGTGCTTGATGCAATTTCTTTGTCCTCCCACAGCAGAAGCTGGGATTCGCTTAATGAAATCATTTTTACTTTTTCTACAAATGTTCTCAGAAAGACCTTTTCATTCAATATTTACCCTGTGGGTAAAAACAAAGGTGGCAACAAAGATTAACGTGGTGAGAATTAAAAACAAAACAACATTTTTCAGCTTTAATAATTTAGTTAGTGTGATATTATATCGGTCTCTTGATTGCTATTACCTCATGATAATAGTTGCAGTTATATACATACACATAATAGAGGAGACAATAATCTTTCAAAACTCTGCATTATTGCAAATGTTTCTGCCATTCTAAATGCATTCATTTATATAAAAATTATATTATTATTTCTGTCACAATTCCTTCATAAAACCTAATCCAAAACTGTAGTAATGCAAATCAGGAACTCATTTATGCGCTAAACTACAGGCAGGCCTATAGATGAACACACACAATTACGTTATAAATTGCGTATTAATGTTCAAATCTCAAAAAATGAAATGGTTATTTAAGTGGAAACAGACAGAACTTAAAAGAGCTATCACACTGCTCTAATTTATCAGCCTTCCAGGGAGAAAACAAAGTTAACATGATATTTTTAAACAAGATAGAGTCTAGATCTTCTACAATACAGCTGGGGCATCTTTTCATCTTTTGCCAGTGGTTCGGCTCGGATATTTGCCTTGCAGACATCGACGGTTCGCTCCATTAGTAGAGACAGGAGATGCCAGCGAGGCTCAAACACACGCGGCAGGTTGTTGGTAGCGTGAGCACTAAATGCACCCGACCTGCGTGCAGGCGACATGCTAGCCAGCAAAGGCAGCTCAGCCTTGGTTCTCAGTTGCTTCAGCACAAATTAACTTTACACGTGTGTCAGATATTTGCCATGACTTTATCGTAAATATACAATTATTCAGTGGAAAAAAACAACACAAATTTAATTTATATTAGATTAGAAATACTCACTTTTCCAATGAATGTTTCAGCGCTTTGCTACTTACCTCCTCGATACAGAATCCGTCTTTATAGCTGCTGCTGTAATTCTGTGTTATCCATATATGTTAGATGTTCATTTGTCTCATAATGTTCCATAAACAGTTTCTTTAAGATTTGTATGGCACGTCTGAAGAATCTCAGCAGATAATCACCGACTAACATGGCAGTGTGGGACTTTGTCAGTAGCCATAGTTGGAAAAAAGAGCCACAAGCTGAGGACAAATATCAAACAAAGCTGCAGTCCAGCTGCAGTGATCTGCTCAGTCCTTAATGGATCACTGATGTAACTTGATGGGCCAAGGAACCGAGATGACTGAACATTATGGGCCTTCTAAGCTTGTATTGTACAGTTGGTCAGTCTTTTGGTACAGAGGAATTGTTTGGTGGTCAGGCGTACCAGATACATGTCGTATGTTTAATTCAAGTGTGTTTATAACATGTTACCGATTTTGAGCTGAATTGCAGCAGATTTGTTCTGTTAAAAATGTGATAAGATTTATTAAATATTTTTTTAAATATTACATAACAGAACTTTTTCAAATGCTTCAACTTGAACTCGTGAATTGTTAAAGGGTTTGTCAGTGACTGGTGAAAACTTGCCATTTATTTCTATGAACTGTAGAAATGATCGTCTGAACAATTGCTGTGATTAATCAAAATAAAGTGTCGAATATTGATGTTATCTGTTTTCTGCTCTAAGTTATTGATAATTAACTATTAATATATGTATATAATTTGTTTTTCTTAGAGGAGTGTGTCAAACCGGTAGCCCTTCACATGCCTCGGTACCCATGAAGTAGCTCTCGGTTTCAAACAGGTTGGTGAGCCCTGGATTCATGTATTATCTGATGCGGGAATAAATTAGTGTTGTATTACCAACAGGGATAATCGTCTCCACTGATATTAACAGCAGCAGTTTTTCCATTCATCCCATTTACGTTAGTTATGTTAGGAGTGTGCGGAGGTCAAACTGAGGGGTGAGTGTGATGAAGAGCGCTGCCAGAGTGTTCTGTGATAAAGATTGCTTGGATTTGCATTCTATTTAAAACCTGACAGAAAAGAGATTAATTCTCCTTTTTTATATTGTAACATCAAAGTTAGGTCAATAGTGAATCTTTCTCTCTGTGTCTCTCTCTCACTCACACACACACACACACACACACACACACATTTCTTTATGACTCAGTAACCATATTTAGTATTGCGTCTTTTAATTAGATCAAAACCTGTCATCACACAGACCAAACGACTGCTAAACAGACTCACTGGCTGCAGTCTAACGTATCATTTAGTGAAAGTCTCCAATTTGCTTTAGTATCATTTCAATCTATTTATGTGAACTTTAAAAGTATGGTTTTAGACAGATGAACCACCAGTACATGAGAACTGAAGTGCAGGACATGAAGTCATTATAGATTCAAGCCTGAGAAAAGATGAGGGGAAACCTGGTAACCAAGGTTTGTTGCTCCAGATCTTTTCTGAACCACAAACCAGCTTGAGCTGGATTTCAATTAAGCATTTATAGATTAAACCAAATTGAAGTCTTCAGCTGGCATCTGGTTCTGCAAAAAAACAAAAACAAAAAAAAAAACCTGAACAAATGTTAAGTACTGCTTAACAGCCATGGTGTAATCAGTTAGAGTTCAGAAGAGAGAAATACGTCAGAAATGTTTCCATGTTTGTTTGGGATGAGATTTATCCCTCGGATCAGTTGATCCAGAACTCCTCTCAGGGTAGAGAATCAGGTAGAAATGAGGACAGATCCTCCACTGGGATGTAACCTAGATGTTCTTTCTGCTGCTCCATCTCTGACTGGTGTGGCTCTGCTCACCTCAGAGGAAGATTGGGTTTATACATCTACTGTCAATCTGCAGTAAGTAAGGTCATCTTCATTCTGAGCTGGTGTCAGGTCATGGACGGGGTAACAGGTGCGACCAACAACACCGAATATGGTGAGTTTCTCTCTGGATGGAGATCCTCTGGCGACCCTGTAAAATCTCCGAAGCTGCATTTTTATTTTCATTTTGTACTTTATTTCACATTGTACTTTTCCAAAATATACTATAGTTCACCTAAAGATTCAAGCTTCAAAGTTTTATGGTCATGTCTACGGGAACAGGTTTTCCTGTAAAATGAGCTTTGCTGTTTACTTTGCTGTTTACACTGAATGCAAATAAAATATGAAAACAATGATAAAATATTGGTACAAAATATTAAAGAAGTATGCATGAAAGAATAAACATGAAATATTAACTTTGATTAAGTCAACTATACATAAAAAGTGCAAGGTATGAATATGAATAACTGTGCAAACTGTCAGATAAATATTCTAGTAGATGCGTAAAAGTTGAGAAAAAGTAATATGTCCAATCATTTACCATTAGGTTGCATAAACAATAACATACTTGAAAAGGTAAAAAGTCAGTATGGCCATTGCTGCAGACTAAGATCAGCTGTTATGGAGATTGATGGCAGAGAGAAAGGAAAAGTTTCAGAGTCTGGTCCTCCTGAATTTCAGACTCCAGAATGAGAGTAAACAGTCCATGTCGAGGGTGTGTGTGTGTGTGTGTGTGGGGGGGGGGGGCATTGATAATATAGACCAGGCATGGGCAAACTACGGCCCGCGGGCCACATGCGGCCCGTTAAGGTTTTTAATCCGGCCTGCCGAACGTGGAAGAAATTATATTAAACCTTGGACAGAGAATGTCGAGTGTTTAATAAGGAGTGGACAACTAAATATTTTTTCACAGAACACCGATCAGCTGCTGTATGCCTGATATGCCAAGAGACTGTAGCTCTGTAGGATTTCCCACCAGACAGTTCTTTATTACAACACAGAATTGTTCCAGTAAAACACTATGCACACACAGTCTGAATGGATGGTTTGGGTCATATCTCTATTTTCCATGCAGATGTGTGTCGTGCTGCTCTTGACTCACCTGCTGTTTTTCCTCCTTTGATCATTCATATCATCTCAATAATGTAAAAACAGCAGAAATAATTTTCTTTTTTTTTTTGCTTGACAGTGTGTTTTTTTGTTGGCTCGTTTTGAGTTTGTGGACAAAAGAAACAAAAAACCCAAACCCCTCGGTATATGATGCAAAAATTCAAAAGTTCAAAACAAATATAAAGAATGTTGAGATTGATGGTTGAAGGTGAAGGAGAGACAGTCAGATCTGTATAAAGACAGAAAAGATGAAAAAAAAATCCTTCCACGGCTAAAGAAGTGAGCCCCCATCTCAGTTTCTGCACCTGCCTACTACTGTTACATTTACCATCATTGCCATGGTGATGGAGAATGAATGAGGAGAATATGGAGCAGGGATTGGACCAAACAGACGGATAGAGCGTCCTCATAAGTACATCAATCACAGGTGAATAAATGCCCTCAACTTTTCTCCATTTAAGTCTATAAAACTATACTGCTTTGAACTTTCTTTGCAGTTATATAATGAAGTCAAGTATCTTAGACCAATAAAATACAGCATACAAGTCCAACTAAGTGTTGATTTTATTGTATTTACCCACTCTAGAGATGGTTTTCTGGCATGAGTTTCAGACGCTTGTTTTTCCGCTACTGTTGTTTTTTTTGTTTGTTTTTTTTTGAGAATGTCCCAGAACTATATGACATTCCGCTTTGATTTATGATTAATGTCACTCCACATAACGATCCCACTTGTGGCTGATGCTAACCCTCATACACTCAGTGCTGTTGCATCAGTTTGGATTTATTTACGCCGCGTTTGCGATGGCGCGCATCTTTCACTCTGATACTCTTCCAGAGAGGACCACGGGGACAGTGTCTTTGGCCCCTCCTTTGGTTTCGCTTCATGCATGGTTGCACTCGCTCCTCCATCATTATAAAGTCCCTAATGAAAACACACAGCTGATAATAAGCTGCAGTAAAGAGCAATGTGTTGAAATGTGATTTAACTCAAATGCCACTCAGTGGTATTAACCCAATGTTTTCTATCAGTGACAAAAGAAGCAATGTTAAATATTTTAAGACGAATGTATTTAACAAATTACAGATCTATTGTTGGATTCTGGGATGACACATCTACAGTGAGCTCGGAACTGACCTCAAAATCATGTGAGTTGTAACTTCTGATAGTTCCACGAATTTTAGTGATGAATGTACGTTCAGGTAATGGAATATAAAACTAGTTCGGCTGCTTCAGGTTACCAAAACAAAGTTCTAATAAAATGTGATTATCTTATTAATTTAATCTCTTCGACCTTCAGTCTAAAACATAATTGCACCAGTTGTGACTCCATCCCAACTCTAGCAAACAAGAAGAGGCTGGCAGAAAGAAAACTGTTAAATGAATATTATAAAATGTGTATATGTCCAGTCGTGTTGTGGTGGAAGACTAAAATAAAATGTTGCTAATTCCTGTTGAGCTGAATCAGCTTCTTATGCAGGATTATAGTTCATTGTTGAGCCAATGACAAAATAAGAGCCGGCAGCCTACTTACCAACTTTTTTCACTGTAATGGCTGGACCACTGATTTTTTTTTTTTTCTTCTTATTTCTAGTTATACAAATCAGTATAATCTCTTTGCCATGCAGCAGCCACTGCATTGAAAATCTATCAGGCTCCATCGATAAAGACAGTCGCTCTGCCGTGGATACTTTGACTGCCTTAATTGTGAAAAAAAGGATTCTAATACATAGCTTCTTTGGTCCTGGAGGGGCTCTCCTGTGTCACTATTGTGGAGCAGTTTTAAGCTGCGGTTCTGAGCTGATGAAGGACTCTTACACAGCAACATTAGCTTGTGCAGCATCGTCTGATGCGGGAGGAGTTCAGTGGCTCCATGGAGCAGCACCTCAGGTCGGCCCTGAAGATATTCTTGCTAATAATCTGAAGTGTCACATAGGAAAACGAGGCCCAAATTAGGCCCATCAGGTCAGAGTTGGTGTCTGCCACAGTTGCCCTGCATCATTGGTTCTGTTGATAAATTTTAAGGACAGAATTTCTGTTGGTGAAAGGTTTCATTACTTTAGTTCCCTGGTGCAGCTTTTCGCAGACGGCGCGGTCCTTTTGGCTTCAGTGACCTTCAGCTTGCACTGGAATGGGTTTCAGCTGAGTGAGAAACAGCTGAAGATCACCACTTCCAAGTCTGAGGCCATGCTTCTCCGTCAGATAACAGTTCAAGTAGCTAAAAGCAGCAGGTTCTAATGTCTCTCCTCTTCTTCGATTTTCCCATCAGGATGTGACAGAGCTGCCTTTCCAGAGCCAGGAGGATGTGACATCACACTCGAACAGCCTCATCAGGTCTGTTGGTTTCTCAGGGAGGTGTGGTTACATCTGTTACCGTTTGAGCTGACTGAACTCACCGTCTCATCAGCAGTACTATGATGCTAAATGGAAAAGATGTCTGCCAATCCCCCCCCCCCCTCATCATGCCTTGTGAGTCAGACCTGACCAGATGGGTTGTT
>BJFM01000383.1:19535-40370 GCA_016586285.1 Arothron firmamentum
CCCCCCCCCCCCCCCCCCCCTTCCCCAATCCCCAAGCTCCACCTGCATTCTGTTGGTGAATGTGGGATGAACATATTTAAATCACTTAAGACAAAATAGGGACAAAGTTCAAACTTTTGATTTATTGGGTCCAGGTTGATAAGCAATGATCATTACGCTGATGCTGTCAAATTCCAATTGGGCAACAAACCCATGAGTTCAATAAGTCCATCTGATCAGGCCTTAGTTTTGCTGGGGTTTATTTTGACTCCTCGTCAGTCAGTCGATCATGCACAGCTTATGAAGCTACCGCTGGAGCTACAGCTGTTTTAGTGTCTTGGTTTCAGCATCCATGCACAGGGATGGAAATGGTTGTGTTGTTGAACGCATGTCTCCTCTGCTACAACAGGTGGCGATCGGCACCCATTCGATCATTTCTTGCTCACAGACCACAACAACAGCCATTAGTGAGCCAGCAAGTTAGGAACCGAGAAGTCAACCGGCATGGTTGACAGCGGACAACATTGTAAATCTTTCTACAAAGAGCACTTTTGTTTGTTCTGCTGTTGTTGCAGTTGTTTTTTGCTCATTTCTAGTTTCAGTTGTCATATAATCCTGCTGAGTTCTGGCCAATTTTGGCACCCTAGTTCTGCACCAGTTAGGTTATTGTTTCAACCATAGTGACATCTCCTCGTGGATACTTTTAACATCTCTGCGTCTTTTTGTCTGCACCCCCTTCCCTGAGTATTTAAAGCCTCCCCCCTTTTCTCTCTGTGCCAGATCAACTTGTGCCAGAGTTCTTTGCCTTTGCTCAGCTTGTTAATATTTCATGTTTAACTCCTGTGTGTGACCAGTTGTGATTGCTTCATTTGAAACAAATAAAATAAAACAAACCAAAAAATAAATAAATAAACCAAAACCAACTATTTAAACCTGAACACCCAAACTCTCTCAAAGTCTGTTCATCAGTATGTCATTTATTCGCATTATATCTCTACCATGAGGTAATAGTGACTGTTGAATCCAGACGATAACATAAGATGTGGAGGAAAATGCGGTCCAACTATAGTACAACATTTCTCTTGTTGGGCAGTAACACGTGCACGGTCTGTTGCATTATGTCGTGATGCGCTCCTTCTCTCTGTCACCCCTCACATTCCACTTTTAAAACCAGCGCACGTCTTTTCCGCGTATTGATCTCTATCTTCAACTGTGAAATGCTGCGGTCACATCAGCGTTATTTGCAACTTTCATCAGCTGGGTGTGTGAAAGCCTGACACAGCGCTCTGGCAGGCTGAGCAACGGTCTCTCCGTCTGGTTTTGGCACACATCACCAGTCCGCCGTCACCAGCCAGCAGCTGGTACGGGGAGCCAGATAGAGGGGGAGGGACCGGTTTATTCTCCGTCTCCGGTTAGCGGCTGGTGATCCTGCTGGGAGACGTGATATCACACAGAGACTGGCTGCAGTCAGAGCAAGTTATCAGCGCGGGCAGATGAATAAAGCAGAATAAGCTGGGCACTATCACATGGCTCCATCCCCTCTGAGTGCAAATATGCACGCCAGCCTAAGCCTGATGGACTGCGAGGGCTAATGTGACAGTCAAGGCGAATGTGGGATTGCATTTTCAATTAAAGCTGCATCAGCTACTCCTGTATCTCTAACACACTGATGTAAATAAGGTTTATAACGCACAAATGAGTCATCTTTTTTTGTTTTTGTCAAAATCCTGCATGAAACATTTTACTTTCTGCACGTCTAAAATAGAGACCAGAGCAGCTAACCTATCTTTGGAGCTGAACATTTGTCTGGAACTAGGTCAGTTTAGCTCCGTTACAATAAATCCAACAACAAACAACTAACAAAGTTTATTTGAACTAAAATTGTTATTTATTAACAGAAATGTGAATGAATGAGACATTATAATGTTATTGTTGGATATGCTTAGCCTCTGCAGAGCAGCAGAACTGCTTAGAATAACAGTTATTCTTAGGTGTTGACTGTTTTTGTGGATCTCTATTGCTCTGCTGTTGGTCTCTGACTGTCCTCATTTGTGGGTCCACAATTATGCAGGATGTAACTGTGGAAGAGAGAACAGTCACTGGGATTGAGTCAGACTCAAGTGAGACCATAACTGAGCCGGACAACCAGGACAAGTAGAACCGACATCTCCTACACCTGGAGTTGAAATCTTCATGTCAATTCATACTAAATGAAGTTTTTATCTACGCTTTGCTGTCTTTTTCACCAGCACTCGGCACTCTTAACCAGCACTCCCATAAAACCTTTGCTGACTCCTCATCTTATCCAATTATGAGGAGTGCGAATAGCAACATCGAAAAGCTGTTATTTTCAGGCAGTTATTAGTGTGTAGCACCTGTTTCATGAGCACATTAAGGCTGATTGACTTGATGCATCATTACTCTCCATGTGTGGTGCCAGAATAGCAGCCCAGTGTGATGTTTTTCAGAGATTTTTCCTCAGAGTGACGTTCTGTTCCTTTCTCATCACCAGCGTCTCTTAAACATCGTCAGATTATCAATTTAATTTGACCCCAACCTGTTTTACATCAAATCAATTACAATTACAATCTAATTCAAATTTATGAGTGATAGATTGAATCATTTGTATTAAGTCTATAGAGGTGCTTTCATTGAGAGCTCCCTTTTTAGATACTGTGTTAAACTTTTAACCTTTTATTTTTGTGGTTAAACAATCCTTTGATGCAACATTTGTAGTAATAAGCATTGGAAATAAATTTGGGATAACGCTACAGAGACTAGAAAAAAAGGGGGGACTGCGTTAAAGAGTGTGAAAGCTTCATTATTTTCATTTGACTGGTAGTGTTTCTGCCTCAGGGAGTCCTGCTCACTTCCACCCTCACTGGGTTTCTTCCAAGTGCAAATGTTCATAGATTAGCCAGGAGATGTAACACTCATCAGCAGGGCAATCTGCAGCACGCAGAGCAACCTTTATTTAATAATTAAAAACAAAAAACTCTGTGCTTTTGCATGAATTAAAGGGATATTTGTTCTGAGCATACACACAAAGAGGGCGCGGGAGCGAGGATGTGCCTCCTTTCATCCTTTTGTGTGTAAATACTGGATTTCTGTCAGTGCATCGCTGCTTTATGTGATTAAATTGCTCAGTGTTTTTACTGGAGGGCATTAGCCAGTAAGCTGTGACCTCCTGACCTGCTGGTTATCCTTCAGCGTTGTCGTCAGAGCATAGATCTACACCAGCCCCCCCTCTGGTCCCAACCGAGAAAGAAAGAAGACACTTATGGTGTCCTATTAATCTGCGGATTATTGTGAATATACTGTATGTTTAGTGTTGCTGCACTAATAATCCAATTAATTGGATGGATGGATGGATGGATGGATGGATGGATGGATGGATGGATGGATGGATGGATGGATGGATGGATGGATGGATGGATGGATGGGTGGATTTCATATCTGAAACTTTGTCTCTGTGTTCCAGATTCTGTATCGATGGATAAAGAAGTCGAAATCACAACTCACCTCTGGCAGTCATGAGGTATAGAGGGTATGTATTCTTTTTTTCTTTTCTTTTCTCAACAAGTCATGACAAGATCAGATAAGCTAAGATAAAACTGTATTTATCCCACACTGCAGAAGTTGTCTTGTTTCAGCAGCAGAGTAACGTGTTTTAGATGTTCAATAAGAGGATTAAGGTTATTCTAAAGGGAATATGTATAAGTAAGATTATTGCACAGGGAATGAACATTATTAAGACTTGAGATCTATCAGAAGCCTAGAACAATTTCACGATTTCATTTCTTCATGGCATGATCATGAGTTTACAACATTCAAACTGAGACTATATCTGATCATTTTACCTGGACTGTAATTCGTGCTCATGGAATAAGCAGATATTCTGTGTCCTTTAGATCTATGTGCAGTGGGTTTGGCACTGACCGGGAACTGTGATGTGCATCACACCGGTGTTAGATAACATCAATACCACATCACCAGGATTATGAACTAATTAATATACTTTTAACTGAAATTAAATTAATTTGATTTTTAAGAGGTAGAGCAAGACTTAATAATATCTAAAGTAAAGAATAAAACATGTACCTGTCAAAGGTAAAGTGCTGCTCTGGGGTAGAGGGAAATCTGTCAAGGCGTATGATTTGTGGCTTTTTTTTATTTCTCCTGATGCTTTTTCCTTCCTCATGTACCTCACGTATATAAAGCTGGACTTGAGTGTATAGCTCAGTGAAGCATTATCCTCTCAGAGTATTCATGTTGTGTTCTCCACTCTCACCCAGCTGCATCAGAGGATGAATACTGCCTCATATCTCTTCTTACATGTCAGCACATTTGGTGTTTTATAGCTTCACACCGAAATAATGTAACCATTGCACTCAGAAATATGACCACATTTACATTACATTTACGAAAGAGGCCTGGCAAATTGAAGTATGAAAAGTGAAAGTGAAAAACCTTTTATCACATGTTTGATATCATGTTTATTTATGTGAAAAAAATACTAATAAGTGTAATTGATTCCCCTTATGTTTTAAATATGAACAAAGGCCAGAATTGTGTGTGTGTGTGTGTGTGTGTGTGTGTGTGTGTGTGTGTGTGTGTGTGTGTGTGTGTGTGTGTGTGTGTGTGTGTGTGTGTGTGTGTGTGTGTGTGTTCACATTTACCATATACTGAATACCAAAATCATCCCTCTACTGGAGCCATGTTTGCAAAGCGGAGCTTGAGTTGTGTGTGTGTGTGTGTGTGTGTGTGTGTGTGTGTTTTTGTGAAGATAATATGAACAAAATCACACTTCAGGTTGAACATGTTCATTCAAATGTGGCTGTAAAAACAGAAGTTCTGCGGAGATTACCCACGTCTTTAATTATGATCTAAGTAAAAAGAGTCACATACATAATAATATAGAATTTGCGCACATGCACGCAAAAATATAAACCCTGGCCATGAAAGCAGTTGTTTCTCTGTGTTTAAATTATCGCCTGTCAGCTCAGATTGAGGCGGCTGAAATTTAAACGTTCGGATCTGTGACAGAAATGAGCCGCCGCTGCCGCTGCTGCTGCTGCTGCTGCTGCTGCTCTCATCCATCATAACGCTCAGACGCAGGAGGCTCAGACATCAATTTGCACCATTTCCTTTTGAGATGGAAGAGAATCAATTCAGTCAAAGTGCGGCGGCTCTGAAAAGCGTGAAAAAAAAAGTGTAGAAGTTCTAAATGTTAGTTGCAGTGAAATAGGAGTACGCATTTAGATTCAACGTTTACAAAAATGATCGAATTCTTTCTTCACAGACCTGGGAGAGAGGTGGATTTGTGACTTTAGGACATTTAAAATGTGAGGATTTCTGAAGGAGCGAGGAGTGTTTAGGAGCAGCCAGCGCTGGGGTTTTTCTCCCTGTGGTGGCAGGTTCACATCCAGATCTAAATATGTTCTCGGAGGAAACTTGAGTCCTGTCCATCCTCCTGCATATATGTCACTGGCATGGGGCAACTTCTTGAAACCCTAACAAAAAGAGAAATAATCATAAAGCACACTGCGCCTACGCGGCAGAAAGGGTGGAGAACACCTCCAGGTGCTTCAGCCGAGCACATTTGCCAGCTTACGTATGGATTGATGCGGCTCCCTTTGGGCTTTGCACGGCAGAGCACTGCAATGGTCTAATGATGCACACGACAACCTGGATCAATAACCACAACCTGAACAATGGAGAAGCCGGATAATTAAAAGGATTTCACCGCGTAGAAATTCTGGCTGGCAAACGATGGAGCTGCAGAGCTGCTGTGCAGTTCTCTGAATCTAGGATAAGACAGGGTTTTCCTCTGTGCATCTTTTATTTTGGGTTGTTTGGTTTATTTTCTTTCTCAGGTACTTAAAACATCACTGAGAATATTTATACTGTTCAAAATGAAGCTGATTTTATTAACTAAAAAATAAACCCCTGATTCTTCACAGTGAGAGTAAGTTTTAATGAACTCTAAAAACAAATAAAGCTTTTTTTGCAAGTTTCACTTGCTGCTACTATTTTACTATTAAATAAATTGAAAAATACAGTTTCTTCGCCACTATAATATAGAAGCTAAGTGCTTTTGTTTTTCTATTTATGTCTTTATTTAATTTATTTATAGTGGTCTATATAAATAAGCTGGCATTCTGGAGATGCCTTCCCCTGTATAAAATGTGAAATATGATACAATATATTGCTGTTGCCTCAGGCTTTGTGGCTTTTTATTGCAGCCAGGCGACATGGACAGGCTGCTGTTATTGGGCCGTAACTGAAGGTGATATTTAAAGGTGGGAGCGTTGCATTCATCATCAGTCCACTGCGGGCTCTTGCCAGCAAATGTGGACCAATTTCCCTGAACGCGTACGACAAACAGCTGCACAACACAACTCACCAGTTACACAAAGCCCTGCCCTTGACTTCAGTGCTTTGGCGTAATCGTATTACCTCCACTTAAGGTGCGCACGGAGAGGTTACAGGAGGGAGGAGGTTCAGGGGAGGAAAAACCATCCACAACAACCACCTCCCTGCATGCTATGAAGCAAGTGCAAGAGATTACAACATGCTCGTTTTGCTCATGACTGATGATGATGATGATGATGATGGAGGATGATAATGATAGGATGAAGAAGGTCAGGTTAGATTGTCACTACTCTGGTTGGGCCATACGTTTGAACCTGAAAAAGTACAAACTCAAACTGAAGAAAAGACTTGAAACTTAAAACAATAGATGCAGAAGTGTCAAAATTAAGATTCTGAATCTGAAAATCAGATGTCTCTGATTGGTTGTTTTTTTCTTGGGCATGGTGGTGGTGCTGGTGGTGGTGCTGGTGGTGCTGGTGGTGCTGGTGCTGGTGGTGGTTTCTTACTAATTAATTTTAAGGCAGAAACTAGGGCCAGAGAGGATGAATTGTTTTCACAGGTAATTTTAATCATGTACTGTTGTGAGGTCATAGTGGCAGTTTTAACAAATATGACAAAAAAAGTGTTTGTTTTTTAACTCCACCTTTAAAATCAAAATGATTAAAAAAAAGTGTAAAATAAGACAAATGTTCAGTAGCAACTTTATTATGCAAATTCATGAAAATATTACTGAAAATGCAAAAATAGGTTTTCCATCATATCAGAGCTATAAGTCATAGATGCTGCAGTGCTTTTAAATTAACTTCTTTTAAAATGTGTGAAGCACATTAGAATTCTTGTAACCTCTGACTGTTTTTAGCTCATATTGTAAATTTGTCCTCCTCTGCGACTTTTCGGAGATTACAATGAGTCAGTGTGGACGTCCTCTTTATCATTCCACATCAGCATAAAGGATCAGTTATTCTTGGCTCGTGTACTTAACTGCAGTCTATAGCCGCAACCAGCGTTTTTTGATTAGGTGTCACCATACACGCCTTTATTCCTGTCATGTGAAATTGTGGATTTCTCCTTGTTAATGGAGTCTTATGAATAATTGATTATAGTAAGTGCTGCTGCAGGCTCTCTGTTTTATTGTGTGCGTCCTCACAGCTCAGTGATATCACAGAAATGGCATACGGAGGCCATGAGTGACCTGGCTGAGCCGTGTTCCTTCCACGAGTCTGGACTTCGCTCCGTGCGACCTGCCTTCTTTCATCTGGCTCCCTGATAGTTGCACGTCTTTCCTTCCCTGGATTATAACTGTGCTCTTTAACCAGCACATGGATTGGTTGAGGCCTGTGCCTGAAAGCGCAGGTTAACAAAGATGGAGCGATAAAGGTCAACAGGTGGCAAAAAGTAAGTAAATAAATAAATTTAATTGTTCTTTGAGGATAAAGAAAGACTTTATTGTAAGTGACTTCCCTTCTGAATAGTTAGTAGGATAAACACACTGTCTTTCACATCTAATATTTAATCTAATTTGGGCTCAGACCACTGGAAGGCAAGGAAAAGAATTATTATCCAAAAGTTAATGTTTTCCCGTATATGATGGCCTCTTGACACTAATAAAAACATTAGTTTAAGAAAGTATGTCCTCCTGAGGGAGAAATCATTCCTGGTCTTACAGACCTGAGTCAAAGCTTCTAATAAATTTGCATTTCCACACAGTTTTAGCAGAACAAGGAAACTAATTGCTCAATTGTTTCGTAAAACTGGAGTATTTGCATGTGTGCTGTATGTTCCTCCCTCTTTCTTCCCTCCCCTGCTTGATCACCCCTTCTCCTCCTCTGTTTCCCAGCCTGCCATCAGCCCTGCTCATGGTTTCTTCCTGTTTTTGCCGCTGTTGCTTGTTTGGGAGTCAGGCTCTCAGTTTCTATAAAGCAATCCTGATTGTAACAGACGCTATATAAATAAAGTTGTATTGAATTGAGTGAAATGAACTGACTAAGGGAACATCTATAGACATCCTCCTCCTGCTGCACCCCGAGAGCTCCCACACGGCCCCTGTGAACTCTTTGACAGTGACGTTTCTTTAAAGCTCAGACTCGCACTTCCTCACCTTTTTGAGTCAGTATTATTTTTTACAGACAAAATAAAAAAGGGAGAGAGAGAGAGAGAAAGAGAGAGAGAGAGAGAGAGAGAGAGAGAGAGAGAGAGAGAGAGAGAGAGAGAGAGAGAGAGAGAGAGAGAGAGAGAGAGAGAGAGAGTGAGTGAGAGAGAGAGAGAGAGAGAGAGAGAGAGAGCATTCTGGGTAAAACAAGAAAGTTTCTCTCTGGCTTCCTGCACAGATCCTCAAACACTCTGATGAACTAATTCTAACCCTTTTTTCATTGAATTGTCTGTCTGGATATTTTTTACTTAATGTTTAAAGTGGGTACTTACACACACACACACACACACACACACACACACACACACACACACACACACACACACACACACACACACACAGCTCATATTAATACAGATACACAAGTGGTGGACTTGTCCTCCAACTAAGATTGACTGGAGGTTTGACCTGTTAACGTTACCATGTTTACAATCTATCCTTATCTTTGGATTTATTTGTATGCGCGTGCTTGTAAATACATCCAGGTACTTTCTTAAGTGTTAGTTGATCATAAATAAATTAAAAATATCAGCTTTTTAAATAGAAAAATCTGCACTTGAGGTACCAATAACACAATTTTCAGATTTTTTGTGCTTGTTGAGCAACTAATGTTTATCGCATTTTATGTTGAATTGGTTAATCACAATGGAACTTTTTTTTAAATGTGAATATTGTTCTAATCCAGCATGTTGGTGTTAATATAATATTATTTTAATGTTAACTGATCCTTTGTTAAGTGTCAGAAGTCCAAACTGCAGGCTATTAGTTGCTGATTGCCCTGCGTGAAGGATCAAATATGTGATACATTTCTACATGGCACTACTTTTTAATCGTACTAATTTGTTTGACATCGGTGCCGTCTTGATCTATTATAGATCTGAACGGCACTGATTCAGGTGAGATCCATGTCTGAAACGGTTAACGACCAAGTGAGAGGGGCGTCCCGCTGTGCCACTTGCAAATGGAGCCTGATGGAGCAATGATTGCATGCAAGGATCAGCCTCTGCTGAGGGAGGAGGATGAAATGTTAAACAGCCACAGAAGCATCTTTATATGCAAAGCGGAGCGCAGGGCTGTCACAGGGAATCACAAGGTGCCTGACAGCTGGAAACAGTTAAAAGGTTTTAGCGTATGTGCTGCATGGCTAATTACCTCCATGCACATGTTGGCTGATGCTTCAGGGCAGCCCCGGTTTATTCCTCTTCTCTTTAACAGAGCCTTGGGTGTTTTTTGTTTGTTTGTTTTTGTTTTTTTGTTTTTTTCTCGACCCCCTGCTAGCATGCTAGCTGGGTCAGTGTCACTGGCAGCAGACTGTGGTGCATGGACCCACCTCAGGCTTAGGGTGCGGATTTCAAAGCATTTCTGCGGGCAGGTTACAGGATTTGACTGGAAATGTCCAGAGACATTTAAGAAAGGAATGTCTCAGCATTCTAGGCAGTGAAGTTCAAGATTATTCACAGAACCTCTAACTTCCAGTGCCTCCAGGGAACAGAGGAGTCCAGCCATGAATGAAGATTTCCCTGATCATCCCTAGTAGATATAAATAATGTGTGTGTGTGTGTGTGTGTGTGTGTGTGTGTGTGTGTGTGTGTGTGTGTGTGTGTGTGTGTGTGTGTGTGTGTGTGTGTGTGTGTGATAAAATCTAGATATCTATGGTGTGTGTGATAAAATCTAGATATCTATGGTTGGATTTTTTTGGGACACGGCTGTTTATCTATGTCAATCTGTAAGAATTAAGAAGAAACCAAAAACGTTTCTCGTTGTTTTTTGTTTTTTTTAACATGTATCTCTGGTGTGCTAGCCATGGTTGATTCCAGTGTGTGATAGCTAGTTTTTTCTTTATTTTAAATCAAGAATTGTGAGAACTGTTGTTTTTTAAATTATTATTCAAGTGCAAATTCTAAGCAAAACTACACCTTCTCAAAGAGCTTTTTTCCATAAAAAAAAACAAACAAGGAAAGGCTGAAGGACAGCAAACACTTCAGGCACACAGGCCACAGCTGTAAAAAAAAAAAAAAAAATGCATATAATGTAATCAAACGGGACCTTTTTAATGTGAATGAATCTAGAACTAATTAGCATAATAATAACAGTATGAATCGACAACATATGACATCTAATTTCAGAGCATTTAGCTCAGATCTGACTTTATGAGCACAAATGCATTTGCAGCTTTGGAAAATATCATTGTTAAGGAGAATGTCTGCACTGTCATATACAGCATTCCTCTCTCCCAATCCTGCAGCCAAACTGATGAATAAACAAAGACAATAGTTATCAGAAGCATTTTATACATTTTCAAAAGTTATACAAAGTTGTATAAGTAAATAGAAGAAAAAAAATTACAGAAAAAAGATTGTGAAATCAACTCTACACCAGGAACCGCTATTACAATATGTCTCCTTGGTGGGGTTCCAAGATTTTGTGCCCATGGGCCTGAGGAACATCCTTGACTTTCTGAAGGAAGTTAGCATCGCTCTGAGCTAAAATAAATAAATTAATAAATAAATAAACCCATGAGAACAAGCAGCTGGCTTGTGAGAAGATTAGATCCTCAAGCATACGTGTGTGTGTGTGTGTGTGTGTGTGTGTGCGTGTGTGTGCGTGTGTTGCAGCTGTTGGATTCTCACAGCTGCTTCTGAGACCGCTCAGCCAGCAGGTGTTTGTAGCTGATGTGATTCGGGATCGTCCCGGAGGTGCGGAGAGCAGCACTATCCTCCACCGTCACCGCTTTTTTTTCCCAGAAACACATGGCAACCACGAACGAAGCCCAGCAGTGCACCTAAATAAAAGCCACAAACAAACCCTTTGGTTGGAGGCAAATGTGTGACTTGACTGAAACCTCTGGTGTCTCTTGGAAACAGCAGCCTGAAGGTTGACACTTCATTAAAGTCATAATTTCACAATTTTGTCGTTATATCTAACCTTGTTTCTTTTTAGTAGTTTAGTTTTAAATAATTATATTTGCAAAAGTTATCTAAATGTTTTGTTGCATTTTACAAAAAGAAAAATTGGTAAAATGGAAAACACATTCTTTAGACTATCATTAATACTAAGATTCACAGAGTCTGTATGATAATTGGCTCATAGAATATTCTTGTACAGATGTAATATTAAATAGTTATATTTTCTGAGTATCCATGATGTATCCATGTATCCATGATGCTCCTAATGAAAGTATTCATCTGATTGTTGCCAAAGCTGCAGCTGCGTGCGCATTAATCGAACAACCCTCCACTGCCCTCTGGTGGGATTATCAATGAGTTCAACATCTGAGAACGAGAACTCTGCAGCTTCTTTCTCTCGAAGGCTTCATTGATGGTTCTTCCCAAGGCACAAGGATTAAAAGACAGAGCGCAGACTTGGTGTTAGGCTGGGGTTAGAACCGGGTTTAGGTTCGGTGAGCGTCAGGGGGTTCGTTGGGATGTCAGTGTTGGGGTAAGGGGCTGACTAATCCATTATACCAGTGAAAGTCCTCACAAAGATAGAAGTACAAGGATGTGTGTGTGTGTGTGTGTGTGTGTGTGTGTGTGTGTGTGTGTGTGTGTGTGTGTGTGTGTGTGTGTGTGTGTGTGTGTGTGTGTGTGTGTGTGTGTGTGTGGAGGTGAGGATGAAGGTGTCAGCAGAAAAGGGTCATAAATAATGGAAGTGTAATATCATGAAATGCACGTCTAGATTCAAGGTGGCGAGGTCAGCAGAGGGTGGAGTTTGAGGCTGAACAGCAGAACCGTTCCCCCTGTCCACTCACTGGTCAATAATAACAATAATAATAATAATAATAATAATAATAATAGAGCACACAGCGGTGATGTATTCATCTGTGCTCTGGCTTCTTTCTCTTCTCTGATCTGCCCCTGCTGTCACTGTCTGTCTCCGTCAAACTGTGGAACTTATTTTTTACCCACAAAGGTTCTCGTTCACATTGTTGACTTCAATTTTTCCTTGGCTGGGTCACTGAAAAGCATCAGATTTGTCTGTGTGTGTGTGTGTTTGGAAGTTGATGGAGCTGCGGCGGCGTTCCTTCGTGCGTGAGGGCAGATGAATCGCTCGTGTTTTATGATTAAGTGTGATGAAAACACAAAGCCGTCTCTCTCTCTTCCGCTGCTGATGGGTGGTTTGTCTGCTCTGCTGTGTCCAGGCTGAGGAAGCAGTCCTGAAGATTGATGGAGGGCCATGCTATTCAAACAGCAGCCATTACTGAGACAGAAGCTCTTCGTTCTGGGCAGCCTTGCAATCGGAAGTGTCCTCTTTCTCGTGGCCAGAGTTGGGACTTTGGATAGGTGAGATATCACTGTCATAAGGCAGAATAGAACCATTATCCAGTTTCTTCCTTTTTTCAGACAAAAGAAAAACACACACACACACACAAAATAGCATTAAACGTAATGTGGGTAGTTCCCCTCTGGTAGAGTCTTCGCACCACTGATTTATATGCTTTCAATTACAATTGCTTGTATTTATTCCCCCCATTTTTTTTTTCTCCTGTCAGACTTCAGCCCATTTGCCCGATTGAGAGCCACCTGCAACAACCCGAGCATGAACAGATCCCTCTGCGGACCCTGCAGTTCAAACGTGGGCTGCTCCATGAACTACGGAAAGGCAACGCCACCAAAGAGCAAATCCGCCTGCACAACCTGGTCCAGCAGTTGCCTCGAGCCATCATCATTGGGGTACGCAAAGGGGGCACGCGTGCCCTGCTGGAGATGCTCAACCTGCACCCAGCGGTGGTCAAAGCCTCACAGGAGATCCACTTCTTTGACAATGACCGAAACTACGCGCGGGGCATTGAGTGGTACAGGGAGAAAATGCCTTTATCCTTCCCCCATCAGATCACTATTGAGAAGAGTCCAGCTTACTTCATCACAGAGGAGGTCCCTGAACGCATCTTCAAGATGAACTCCTCCATCAAACTGCTGGTGATTGTGCGTGAGCCCACCGTCCGAGCCGTGTCTGATTACACACAGGTGCTTGAGGGCAAGGAGCGCAAAAACAAGACCTACCACAAGTTTGAGAAGCTGGCTATTGACTCCAGCACCTGTGAGGTCAACACAAAGTACAAAGCGGTGCGGACCAGCATCTACACCAAACACCTGGAGCGCTGGCTGAAGTTCTTCCCCGTGGAGCAGTTCCACGTCGTAGATGGAGACCGCCTCATCACGGACCCGCTGCCGGAGCTGCAGCTGGTGGAGCGCTTCCTCAACCTCCCGTCCAGAATCAGCCGCTATAACTTATACTTCAACGCCACCAGAGGATTTTACTGTCTGCGGTTCAATATTGTATTTAACAAGTGCCTGGCAGGAAGCAAGGGGCGCATCCATCCGGAGGTGGACCCGTCGGTGGTAACCAAGCTGCAGAAGTTCTTTCATCCATTCAATCAGAAGTTTTTCCAGATCACTGGTCGAGCTTTTAACTGGCCATGAGTTCCTTCATTGAAATTCCCTTAATTTATTTTGAACTGTTTATTTTGAACCAGGCTGCAAGATCTCAAAAGATCATAAAAGCACTTTAATTGACTTCAAAGTAAGAATTAAGGTGCGGCAAACGTGCTACATTTGTGGAAAAACAGTAAACGTTTCGATGGTTTGGCTGCCAGAACTTGAGAATTAATTTGGTTGCCTGTGTTGCCCAACACAACAGTGCGGATCTGCGGTTACCTGCAGAGGTGATAGATTTTGTTGCCACACACGCAGACAACCATTTTGACAGGATGAACTTCGTTGGTGATGCTTTTCTCTGTTAAAACCCTTTTGATGGTTGGGTGAGGAGTAAAACCAGTTGATCCAGACTGCCTCTATGGTTTTGTTGTCCTCTGCTCTCAGTTTGGTTTTCATACATGATGTAATCACCTCTGTACACTAAAAACTGGGCTCTAACTGGGGACTAAAACAGGCCAATCACCTGACCCATATGTATATCTCTCCTCTGTCAATTCCTAGATAAGCCACTTGGAAAACAAAGGCCCTAACATGACTTGCCGAATCTGTGTGTATATGTGACATATTCACAATGTTCTATTTGTGTGATGTTAAAAACAGTGACATTAAAAGTGTAAACAGTGTTTGGCTCATCTGGTGTCCAGTTTGGTGTTCATTATTTTGTTGACAGCATAGGAGAGTATATATAGAACTAATTAAAGGCTTTTTTTTTCTTCCAAAGACGGAACACTTACATCCCTCCCAGCTGGAGTTCATATCATTAGAATCTTTCCCAGTGTCTGCATTCTGAATTATCCAGGATGGAGCCACTTCCATCAGATAGTTCTAAAGGCGCCTGTGTAGGCTCTCATTCATCCAGGTCATCGTTATCCAAGGTTAGGTCATCTGGAGAGGAGGCGAAACATCTTCAAAACGAAACCAGGTCCAGTTGCACACAGAGATCTGACCCTTAATATTCTAAAGGCTGTGCCCAGGTTCAGTTAAAACTAATCAGAACACAACACATACTGGGTTGTGATTGTGTTTCTTGAATCTGACCTGACATACAAATATCATCAGTAATCTCAACAGATTGAGAAATATGGGTCTTTTTAGGTGAACAACGTCGACATAATTAGCAGATATCACTGATTCTGATCTGCATTTATTGTGACCTAAGAGTACCTCTATCTCTCTCTCTCACTCTCTCTCTCGGTGTGTGTGTGTGTGTGTGTGTGTGTGTGTGTGTGTGTGTGTGTGTGTGTGTGTGTGTGTGTGTGTGTGTGTGTGTAAACGTTCCGCTCCCCGCCCCTCTACACTTGCGCCTCCTATTCAGTTCGCTGCGCTCTCCGGCTTAGTTGGTTCCGTCTTGTGTTATTCTTCACAGACACTTTCTAGTTCCATTACACTTTTAAAACGAGTTGTATCGGAGAGCTACTCCGAGAATGGCTTACACGACTGCAACTGGGACCAAGAAGAAGGTCTGCTACTACTATGACGGTATGGGACATCCCGAGCGGATCAATTATGAGCTCCAGCCCGGCTAACACAGCTGCTAGTCCAGTTAGCCGAGGAAGCCGGCGGACGTCCTAGCTAGCTACCTAGCCTTCCGCTAACGTTAATTATAAATGTTTGAATTGCTTCTCCGGTGCCAAGTAGTAATTCTGTTTTTCTGAACTTGTTAATTAAACATGTTGACAACCATACTCTCACTGATTCAAACGAGCATGAGTTTGTTTGAACAACACCAAAAAAAGGATGCTGTTATTGATTTTGAAGACGTTTTAATTAGCAAGATGTGTAGGCTCAACAGTGCAATCTCTCTGTTCATGTTGTCATTGTTTGAGCAACGATTAGGCCGTGTGGTAATCGCCTTCCACCTGGCAACGTAAAACATTAAAATGACCAGAAACTTGGCACTTTGGTAGTCAGAGTTCGAGTTTTGACGCCGGTGAAGGTGTTTGAGCGTGCACGGTCTCAGTAATTGATTTTTCAGCCAGATCTCGTAACAAAGTGTTAAATCAATAGTAATTTTCCACCTAGCTGTTCATTGTGGATATTAACGATTTCAAACCACTTACAAGTGGATGGTTGTTGGCCCGAGCCTCTGACTGAAGCTTTTTTGAAATTCATTTTAGACTGTTATTCAAACATATTTGAATTGAGGTGGGGTTTTTTTTGGTTTTTTTTAATTGCCACTGGTAGTTGGATTAGGTTGTCTTATTTTTAAACACTCATTTCTACCTTAATAATAATAATAGGTAAGAATTTCTTACAGGAAATGCATGTTACGTGAGGTTTTGCAACAACACTCAGTTCCTCATTGATATAGCATAGAAAATGCTGCAAGTGTAACTTAACTTGTGTTTTCTTTGCAGGTGACGTAGGAAATTATTATTACGGACAAGGACATCCAATGAAACCACATCGCATCCGGATGACCCACAATCTGCTTCTCAACTACGGACTGTACAGGAAAATGGAAATCTACGTACGTTTGTAACAGCTAAGTTAATTGATAGCATCTGATCTGGAAAGGACTCGTTTAAAGTGATGGATTTTCTGTTATTCTCTTCTCAGAGACCACACAAAGCCACAGCGGAGGAGATGACCAAATACCACAGTGACGACTACATTAAGTTCCTGCGATCCATACGACCAGACAACATGTCCGAGTTCAGCAAGCAGATGCAGCGCTGTAAGTTTCATCTCACTGAGGCAGCTGTCTCATATTCAACATTTGAAATAATTAATCACTGTTGCAGCTCTTATTGTTTGATTCACCGCATCCAGAGTTTCAGTGTATTGTGCTGAGAAGCACAAAGACACATCTAAGATTTAAAATCCCATTTAGATCTTTGCCTTTGGTTTGCACTTGGTTAGGATTAGGCCTTTTTTTCATGCATTTAAATAAATATTTTATTAAAGTAGCCATTTGATTTACTGCACCCTGCACTCTGCTCCTGATTAAGACCGTGTCAATAGAAGGAATGAAAACAAGACTGAAACCATCCCTGTTCAAATAGAAATCTGTCAGAGGTCAGGGGTCAATCATTACCTTTGGCTGTGTTTGTCGTTCAGACCATGACTGCAGTTGCATAGATGGCGGCTTCTTTTGTCGTTAGCGCCCTGGTATAACTTACTGTTAATATCATTTTGCAGTCAACGTCGGAGAGGACTGTCCGGTGTTTGACGGCTTGTTTGAATTCTGCCAACTCTCCGCTGGAGGATCTGCAGGTGAGTTGGGAGAAAATACACACTTGGAAAAACCACTCACCCTGTCAACAGGAGAGCACACAGGAAGGATGGATGTGTAAAAGAGAAATACTCTCTGGTGTGACGTGAAACTAAAATTATTAAATTATTGCGTGAGGGAATTTCAAAACACAAAAGGCCAAATGTCAGCCCGATTTTCACATCAGGTTTTAGCTGTTCATTTATCATTAATTTGTGTAATTAGACCATTCATTTCATTTTGAAATGATAATTCTGACTTTTCAGCAATTGCTGCAGTGATGACGTCACTGTTTGTTCAAAGGTTTGAATCTGAACGTAATTATTAAAAGGTACTACTTGTTTTATCTGTTGTTGGGGTAGGTGCAGAGCATGCTCTCCTTCATAACGTCGAAAAGCTCGGATGTTGAACTCATTTTGAGCTCACGAGGCGTACTAAATCCATGTCGGAGAGAGAAAAAGAGCCTCATCATTAAACAGTGGAAAATTAAAGTCTAGAATATTTATGGCCAAAGCTGTTGCTCGCAGCAACAAGCAGCTTTAATAATGGAGATAGTATTGATTAGTGTGCTGGCTGCCATTAATCCTTTCAGAGTGATTGTGTGGTTAACACAAACTGCCAGCTACAAAGAAAACACTTTATCAGCTAGTAAACAATCTCTGCTTGAATACTGATCTGAAATTGATTTTAGAGCCTCTTGTTTATTGTGGGTCTGCCAGGACTTGTCATTGTTTAATGGGCTTATTAGTACTCCTTCATGTATTGTTTTAAATCAAATATACAAATGAAGCGAGTTATTCACTGGCAAGTTTATATTTTCCAACAAAAGTGGCACCGTTAGGGAAACCACTGCAGAACATGAACGTACCATATTCACGTGTTTGCCCCTGTTGTGTTGTGTTGTTGACAGCTGGCTCAGTGAAGTTGAACAGACAACAGACGGACATTGCAGTCAACTGGGCTGGAGGACTTCACCACGCAAAGAAGTCGGAGGCTTCCGGCTTCTGCTACGTCAACGATATTGTTCTGGCCATCTTGGAGCTGCTAAAGTGAGTTTTACCCATCATTTCATAACGTCATTAGCAGGCTTTTCCGCCGATATGATCAGCCGCAATGTCCTAACTCGCCGATCTGATCAGTGCCGCCATTTTCGTTTTGAACCGTTTTGCGGATCCTCCCCTTGCATGGATCGCGGATGGCTTGTGTTTTATCTGCCCCTTTTCCTTCAAAGAAGTTTCACTGCACCGACATGTTTTGTTTGCACGTGGCAATGTTGCTTGCTAATGATTCAAACTTAAAAAGCTTTATTGTCCATCACACAGTGCATAGTGACAGGCTCAAGACATAAAAGCCGGAAAGATGTAAAACACACAGAGTGATTAGGTTATAAATTGGATTTTTTTTATGCCTTTGTGCTGTTTATGTTTTGAGCTCTGTCAGTATGTGATGGACAATAAAGTTTTTTTAATCTTGGAACGTTTGTTTAAAGGTAAAAGTAATTCAATAACAATAAAGTAATTGAATGAGTGAGTTAGGTTGTTGCAGTGACTGTGACACTGCTGCCATCTGCTGGACCTCTGGAATTAGGTCAAAAATGAAGCGGTGGATATTCATACAAATTGTTATTTTACACTGTATACTTTTCAATTAATTGATATTAGTTTAAAAAAATTGTTTAAGAAAAATAATTTTTCTATTTTCAGTTAAATCCAATACAGCCTAAATGCTGCTCCTCTAGTTGATTTCACTAAAAGTCTGTCCTTTTGAAACTTTCCTATTCACAAAGTTGTGTTTATACAGTGAGTTGAGTGTCTGTGGGAACTTTCCTTTCTAGTATAGAATATTAATGTATTGATTTTTATTTTTTTTAAATTGATTTTATTGATTTTTAACATTAAATATTGAGGGCAGCTCTGCTCTTGCTCCCAGGTACCACCAGAGGGTGCTGTACATCGACATAGACATCCACCACGGAGATGGTGTGGAGGAAGCCTTCTACACCACTGACAGGGTCATGACTGTGTCCTTCCATAAATATGGGGAGTATTTTCCCGGAACTGGAGATCTCAGGGTAAATGTCCAGAAGAGTGAAAACAGCTTTTTGCTTTGAAGTATTCTCATTTTGGTATTAATGAGAACGTCATGAGAGAGTCTTTATCTTTGATTTTAACTTAGGATATTGGGGCAGGAAAAGGCAAATATTATGCTGTCAACTTCCCCCTGCGTGACGGCATAGACGATGAGTCATATGAGCAAATCTTTAAACCCGTGAGTACGACCCTGAAAAAATCTAAATGATTTAATCCAAATCATCAATTTGCTGTGATAAGTTCACATTTATCTGTCTGTGCAGGTGATGGCAAAGGTGATGGAAATGTACCAGCCCAGTGCTGTGGTTCTTCAGTGTGGCGCTGACTCGCTGTCAGGAGACCGTCTCGGCTGCTTTAACCTCACCATTCGTGGTAAACACACACACGCACACACGTTTGTAGTTAAACGGGCCAGATGAGAGTGTGGTCTTTGGTTTCCACCAGGCCATGCGAGGTGCGTGGAGTACGTCAAGTCCTTCAACCTCCCGCTGCTCATGCTGGGCGGAGGAGGATACACCATCCGCAATGTGGCTCGCTGCTGGACCTACGAGACAGCCGTCGCCCTGGACACGGACATTCCAGACGGTATATTTAAGTTTTTGTGGGACTTTATCTGGCGTAAACCCTGACCAGGGTTTCTATTTGTGCTTTAGATTGCTTTTTTTATTCCCAACAGATCATACCTTCATCTGTAGGACAGAAACGTCCTGAAGCTGTGATGATACTCACGTCACTCATACTGATGATGTTTTTTCAGAGCTCCCGTACAATGATTATTTTGAATACTTTGGGCCCGACTTCAAGTTGCACATCAGCCCATCGAACATGACCAATCAGAACACTCAGGAGTACACGGACAAGATCAAGTAAGCGTTCTCCTTTAACTCGACTCTAGCGATGCTTAAATGGATTTAACTGCAGAGACGCTGTCCCCTGAAAATAACTCAACACCTTCTGCGGTCTCACTGTTTTGCGTTTTTTTTTTTGTTTTTTTTTTAATAAAATACTGTACTTGCTCTAAATACGGGACCTTTTATTTTGACAAATTCCCAGAGTTTTATTTTCTCTTCCTGTCCCACCCGCGATGTTTTGTGCTAGCTTGCTGCGGCATCAAGAATTTTATGTTGTGATAATTACGTAGGTTTTTCAGTGTATAAACTGTGTGAGAATGTGGAAAATGTTAATGGGAAAGGTTTATAAAGAGTGCCAGGAGGGGTTACGAGACCCTAACACCTATTTGAATAATGAAAAATTAAAAGTTTGCTATTTCGTGGATTTCGTTTTCAGACCATAACCCCCGTGATAAGCGAGGGGCACTCATGCAACCCCAAACCATGACGCTCCCACCATCATGCTAAACTCTAAGCACCTGTCTTTGTGCTTCCAATCTGGTTGCCGCCACCCTCGTTTGACACCATCTGAACCAAATAGGTTTATTTTGGTCTAATCCGACCGCAGGACCTGGTTCCACCAATCTGCTTTTCTTCAGCAAACTGTTTGCGGGCTTTCTTGTGCATCATCTGTGATGGAGGTTTCCTTCTGGGACGACAGCCACGCAGACCGATTTCATGCAGTATGCGGTGTACGATGTGA
>BJFM01000383.1:51893-76858 GCA_016586285.1 Arothron firmamentum
GGGGGGGGGGTTCGGTCAGACTGTTGTTGTGCATTTTGATAAGACTTTTGTCTGTGCAGATCGCTGCCTCAGCACAGCGCGCGGCCACCGACCGACCGACCGACTGACTGACGCTGACTGTTTAGTCTGCCAGGGGGACACATGTGGTGTTCACGCGCTGCAGCCGCGACGTCCACAGCGGGACATGTTCTTTGCTCACAATGGCGCAAACATGTCAATGTAATCACTTTTATTTAACAGTAATTCACAACATTGGCCTTATTTATTTCAAAGAAAAATCACACTGCTGTATGAACGTGAATTATGACAATGGCGAGGAAAGATAAGCCCGAAAGGTGGTAACAATATTTCACACTGTCCTGCTCTTAACCACATGTGGAGCAGATGTGCATCACAAAGAAAACTAACATGAACTGTTCCAGTACGTGGCCTTCCCTTTACTTCAACTGGTTTCCTTGAAATAAAATGTTCCTTTAAGTATTATTTCTTACTAATTTCCCCTGATCCTGAAATTACAGGATTTATAGAAAGGTAAAAACCATGAAAAAAAGCTGGAAAGTGGAAACTGGAAGGTGGTAAATGTGTTAAAGAAACATTGTTCATGAAGGTGACTGGAAAGCACACAGATATGTGAAGGTCAAAGCTGTATGATAGCAGTCAAAATGTCCCTTTACTTTGGGAGTAATGCAAGCGACAATGGACCTACACACTAGTTTACATTTAGTCAAGACAAATCAAAGTTTAATAACGTATGTGCGATATTTGATTACAACAAGCTTCTTTTCAGTAATATGGGGTTAAAACTTCAAGCTTATTCCTTATTATTAACAGTGTAAATCAACTGATTTTACGCAATCACACTTTTAATTTCAAATTCTAACTCTAATAGGACAAATGAAGTCAACATCGACATCTATCTGCCAACAGATAAGTGTAACTAACCCAACTCTACACAGACAGCACAGGTTGACAGAGCAGGATGGGATTTTTTTTGTTTTTGTTTTTCAACAGTGGTGTTAATGAAAATGAGTCATCTTGCAAATTATAAATGATTTTCCTTTTGATACGAGTCGTCACCAACTCCTCATGTTGTACACTGTAAAATATTAAGAAGCCATGACAGCTGTTTTCTAAAATATTTTATATGCTCAGTGCACTTTATATGGGCGTATATGAAAAATGAACTATTCCTGTGAACATGAAAACCACAAGATCAGTTCTTTTTGTAGAAAGATCACCCATTTTCTGCTTTGATCTTAAATCTCCAGACAAAAACAGCTAAACAAATATTGCTGCTCCATTTTCATGAAGAAAAATGACCTCATCATTTTATTTCCACATGCATCATTGCCTAAAATGAATTTTAATAGGAGTCCTTCAAGCATCATTAAAGGCAAACCTGTAGCTGTGATTTCACTTGCAGCCTTGCAGAGCTGCAGACATGGCAAAGCTAGCAGCAACATGTGGTGAGATGATTTTATCCAGCTACAACATCTAAGGCTGAGATGATAATAATCCTGCACCTTAATGAATGCATCTCCTACCTATCAAATATTTGATAAACAAGTAAGCTAGCAGCAAACTAACAGCTTGAAAATAAGCTAAGTTGAAAAAACAACAATGGAATCAACCTTTTTTGTCCAAAACGTAAAACAAAACAATTAAAATGACCTCCTAATGTTATTTTCTTAGTGTTGTTTTGTAATTTGCTTCTTATTCTGTTTGAATTATTATATAAAAGCATTAAATAATCAGCTCAGAAAGACAGTCACTAATCCATTCAGGCATGGTACCTTTACCAATCCAAATATAAAAAATAACAGCAAATTTTGACCTTTGACCCGAGGAAATTAAGTTAAGTTACAGAACATATTTAGCGACCAGTGTATAATTATTTCTTTAGCTTTGACGTTTCAGTAGGAATCTTGTTTACACCGGACTTCTTTGCCATCTGCAAATGAAGTCAAGTTTCACACACTCTCCTGTTCAAACAGTTGGTTCCCTCTCAGGATTCAGCAGCTTTAAAACAAAACTGGGAGACAAAAATTGACGTTCTAATGCCAAACTACCCTGAAGATGTGCTGCCGTAACACACAACAGGCACAGAATGTCCTGTCACACCCATAATTCTCTTTGACTGATGGGAGGAAATTCTTTCTTATTTGACACACATGCGCTGTTACCCATGAGTGGGTGTAATCCCATGTCCGGGACTATTTTCCCCTCCTCTCTGGTTTATGAAAAACAGGTTGGAGGTGCGCTCTGCAGAGCCTCAGACCTCAGCCAGTCCACTGAGATTAAACACTTCATCTCAACTGGGCTTTTTCATCCTCGAAAGGACCTTTCGGACTGCATCATAGAATAATCGTGAGGGTGAAGAAGAATGTAAGCTCTCCCCTTTAGCTCGAGGGCATACGTACATTTTCTCTGTGGAATGCCGGAAGGACATTGTTGTCTTCCTTTGAAAGGTCCTTTGAGGTCTGTGAATGTTACGTTCCCAAGCCCTGCGCATAGTGTAACTCACAGTCTGCTAATTGCTCTGCTAGGAGTTTCGATGGAAATAAAGACAAGGATGTGGTCACAGTCTCTGGGATTTGTCTGGAGGGATAAAGGCACCAGTGGGCACGTGAACAATATTAAAGAGGGACACAAAAGGAGCAGTTCTGAATTAGCAGCCATTACTAAATACCATGGCGTCTGGGCTGAAAGCTGGTCTTCATTCACTGATTCTGGCAGGGGAAGTTCCTGCACAGTCTAAATGTGCTTGACTTGATTGCATTACCATACTGGTTTTTTGCTTCTTTTTTTTTTTAGAGAGAAGTTTTTAGAACATGTACAGATAAAAATGAGTCAAGTGAAGACCTTTCTAAATAGTGCACTCAGTGTATCCCGATGCTTCCTGACCAAGCAATATATCCTATCATGCTTAGAGCAAGACATGATGGTAAATATTAATAAGTAATTAAGTTCACAAACAAACAGCCACTGAGTGTTTTCTATTTGTTAAACTAAAAAAATAAAATAAAATACATTAAATTAAATTAAATTCTTCAAACTATTGGATTAACCCTGACTGGGTCTAGTACACTTTGTGCTACACTAATATTCATATTTTTGGTTCTCCTCCACGTCCTTCAGGTAGAGAAGAAAACGGAGGATTATTTTGTTTTCGGTTATTTGTCACACTTTAATTAAAGTCATATTTTGTACTTATTGGAACAAATGGTAGGGAAGTTCCATTAAACGAAGATTCTTGTGAGTCTATTCCAATTCCACTGTTCAACATTTGCATTCCAACGTCTCATTAGCATTTTCCTTTGAACTGTTGACGGTCAGGAGGGAGGGATGATAATCCATCTCTCCTCGGAGTCTTTTATCCGTCTGTCTGTGAGGCTGAGCAAACAATGGAAGGAACTATTTGAATAGATTTGCTGATACAGGAGATGAAAACAGTCTGCACTGACTCGGGCTGTGACTCACTGTGAATTATTGATAATGTGGACTAAGTTCTGGATTTACACCAGTTCATGAAAGAGGAAAAACTCACTGCTTTTGTAATTACACAACCATTCCATTTAGTTTAATATGGTTTGCGTTGCCAAATAAAAACCTTCACCATTACTTTGGAAGTTCTTCTGCAGAAATGTTCGCACAAGTTCTACTTTATAGTCACGTTCGTCCATTTTTAACCAACTGTTGCTCATAGCTAAGTGCAGATTACTGGATATTGACAGCCTCCATCATGACTGACACCCTCACCTGTTGGGACGTTCATGCTGCTGTGGGGTGTCTGTGCTAACCTCCAGCCGCTGGGCTGATCTCAACACCGGCGCTGGACTGAACAGCCGTCTGAGATTAATGATTAACATGTTTATTAATCTGTTTTTGTAAAATGTTTACTTGGATACTTCAGGAAAAAGCGCTACAGGAAAATCGTGGCTAAACTAACCTGCTCGGAATGGCAGGATCAGTTTTCCTTTTTAAAGATGACAGATGAGAAAATAAAGCAAAACAGTCGCGGATAAATAAACCGGACTCTGGTTGAGGCCACAGAAGAGCAGAGTGATGTTTGCTCTGAATTCACTCAAATGAATCGTCATCACAAATGCCGTCGGCGCCGTTTTATTATCGGTTACTCACAATAACTGATAACAGCCTCATCAAAGAATTCTTATCAAAGTTTCTTATGTTCACATTTTTATGTCTTCATCTAACTGTCTGACAAATCATTAAAAGTATTAACAGAAAGTGTGGAAACAAAATAAGGAACTCTGGTACAGGTTTGTGTGAAGAAATGTGGGTCAATACAGCTGAAACTAAAATGACATCCAGGTGCGCTTAAATGTTTCCTTTACTGGGCTATAATCAGTCTTATTCACATTATTTTGTTATTATGAATATTAGGGTTTATTTGGTAAAGAATTGTTTAATTTGGGGTTTTGAAATAATAGAATTATACGGTATGCTATATAAACATAGGATTTTCTTTGCACAATCAGATTTGGAGTTTCTGTTCTAAAAGTGTCTCACAGCAGGAAAAAGGAGCTATTTACTATGTTTTATTTTATGAATGCTTTTAATTTATCTAATATCTTCACATTTCTTAAAGTACGAACTGATAACAAAACTACACAATGAAAAGAATTAAAAGACTAGGTGTTCCATTAACTGGATTTAGCATTGTGGAATTTATTTGCATTAGCGCACAATACTAAAGAGATCTTTAAAAACATATAATTTTATTGTTCAGAATGTAAAAAAAGTCAATGTATCTACACCAGAAACTATAATTATAATCCTGTAAACTGTAATTCCAGTGCAGGTGGTTACCTAACATGATTATATAGCAAAATATCTCATTAACAATTATCTCATTTTGGACACACTGCAGTGATAAAGTTTCCCCTAAAGCATCACTGGTGGTTACACAACAGCAGTCCACACAAAGTATACAACAGAGGACACAAAGACGTGAGCAGAGAGCCTTTAAATTGTGTTTGAACGTCCTCACCATAAAATCTAGATTGAGTTTGATTTGGCAGACACTACGCTGGTTTGGTTCCAGTAATCCTTGTGGGAGTGGTATTCCCCAGCCTGTTTTTTCCACCTCTCCTGATCACCCCCAGCACTTTACAGCCTTTTGTTTTTATTTATTTATTTATTACTTTATTTTATTTTGCAGTCAGTTGTTGCCTCAGCTCTGGAGAATCCTGCTGACCTACATTCAGCTGGAGTTTGCTGCCTTCTCCAGCTGGAGCTGTTTGCTCTCCGCTGCCAACGCTGGATTCGGGCTGCACTCGCACATCGGCACTCTGACCCAAATCTCCATGGCAACAGCTTCACAATATCCTGACGGTGCAGCAGCGGCAGCTCCTGAAGGGAGACGTGACATTGTGGGTTTTCACCCTGCACTGGTCCCCCACCCCTATGAGGCACACACACACACACACACACACACACACACACACACACACACACACACACACACACACACACACACACACACACAAAGATGATGTAATATCTGGTTGCTTAAAGTATTTTATTTTAATGTTGTAATTAAACGGCCTGATGGCCTAATGGTGTCACCATTAGCCAAGGCTCCCGTTGTTCCTCCTATCTCATGCCATATGCTCCCATAATTCACTGCCAGTTCCTTTTTTTCATTTCATACCACATGTTGAGTTTCATTGTCTCTCATCTGTGTCTGTCATTAGTCAGATTTAAACCAAACTTTGGGATATTTCCCTAACAACAGCAGCAGCAGCAGCAGCAGCTTTTGTATCCCCCAGTCACACACAAGGAGACTGGCCAGTTTAGGCTGAGGTCAGATTACAAGGTTGGCCTGCACCAGTGTTCCCAGTGCCTTGCCAACAGAGTTCTCTGGAATAAGATTGTATCTGCTGGCTGCTTATCACAATAGTAGACTGGCACTTCACACTCACTTCTCATAATGAAACTTGCTCCGCCAACTGTTGCCACCCAACTCAGATAACGCTCAACACAGTCAACGCTTTGTTGCTGTGTTTGTTTGCTGTGGGTGCCGGCTGGAGCAGTCAGTAACATGGTTGATAGCTACAGGGTAGCCGCCAGGCAGCCCGGCACAGCCATATCTAACATGTTATAGCTTTTAATTATTAACTACAAAATGGATAAAGATGAAGTTGGGTCAGATCAGATCTGGGACTGATAACAGCTGCTGTATACTTGGGTTATCAATTACATCCACCTCATAAATTACATCCAACAAAACAAGGTTCATCGAGCTGGCTGGTAAAGCATGTTTGGATGATAATCATTATCTTCAATTATGGGGTAAATAGTGAATCTGTTAGCATCCTGGTGTCATTAAAGGGCCTCATATCTACAACAAAACCAACAATATTTACCCAATAATGTTACATGTGAGGACTGATGTGTTGCACTCTTCCTGTGCAGCTGTTTGCTTTATTCGCTGTGTGTAACAAAAATCTGTTCACTTTTGTTACGTAGGCTCGTTTGAGGGCCATAACCGTCCACACTTACATTGAATCAGGTTTCTTATACACAGGCGTTCTTGACCTTAAGGTCAGTGCTCTGATATCAGACCTCGGACATAATTCTCTGCACTAGACAAGCCTTTCCACGTGGTTAAGCCGGGTGCCATGGCAACCTGATAAATGAAGGTCTGCGGAACAAAGGCAACAAGAACAGAACATAATGCCTGACCGACAAATCTTCCTGCAAGTGAATGCAACTAAACACCTTTGGCTTGACGTGCCATTGTCTGTACAGCTCCTGGATCTTATCCACCTCGCCTCCCATTTTCAGCTCAAGGCCCTGAAAAAGGATTTTCATGCAGAGCATCCCATAATTGTTTACCAGAAACGTGTTCTTCACCAAATAACTGACTGCTGTATCTTTCCCAGTAACCAGTGGGATGGTTTTCAGCAACCACCTTGAGTCCAATTGGGAATAATAGAAATAGAGAGATGCATAAATGGATAGATGGATGGATGTGCTTCATCACCACTGACACAACTGTCTATCTTCTGTTACGTGCGTATGTTTGCCTGTACGTCTTTGACTTTCACAGGCATAATGGACCCTAACCCTAACCTGAATCCACTTCTATCCCCAACCTTAAAACCAAGTCTTAACAGCCATTTGAAGTTGTGAGGACCAGCCAGCAATTCCAAAAATGCCCTCACTTTGCTTGTAAAATGAGTAGTTTGGCACTAAGTATGTTGCCAGTACAAGAACGAACACACACACACACACACACACACACACACACACACACACACACACACACACACACACACACACAGAGGTTCATGTCCTGAGTACATCAAAGCCTTATTATAAATCTGCAGTCATCAGTTGTGGTCCAGCTGTTGGGTGCAGGTCTAAGACTGATGCGTGTTGATGTAAGCACAGGGTGGGGGCTGAGGACGCTACTTCCACAAACAATGAACCAGCCAGAAGCCCCTAATGTGTCTAATCCTTTCCCACCACTCTCCACATGTTCTCGCTGACAATCACTGAAAGCCGTTTTTTTTACAGAGGTTCCACCGTTGTGTAGATCGTGTTGACTGTTGTGGTTTGGTTAGTCGTCGGTAGCGATGGCTGTGATGGAGTCAGTGCTGTTACCCAGTGCTGTTTTACAAACTTTTAGCAGGTTTTTAGCCGATGTGTGTGCCGCTATTGTGTGCCAGTAGTGTGGCAAAGCTAGGACTTTCTTTTTTGTGTGTGTCCCCAGAGGATGCAGGCTTACCTTGGATGGATGCTAGATATTACTACTTTTAACACACGTCTCAAATCAACTTTTGGATATTATGTTGGTCCTCCCACAGCCAAACAACACAAACACACACGCGTTGATTGAAACACCACACTTGCCACTTGCTGGCGAGTGAATGCTGTGTGTGTGTGTGTGTTCTGTGATGGACTGATGACTTGTCCAGGCTGTATTCCTGCCTCAGTGACTGCTGGGATGGGATCCAGAAAATGGTTTGGAGTAATTGATACTCAGAGCAGTTTGCTACCAAGCCCTCCCTTTTGTCTCAATTATGTCTCAGATGTAATTATGAACCAGGCTCCAGAAGTCATCACATCTCCTTCCCTCTCGTGCCAGACTGTCTTTTGTGAGAGCGCCCGGCGCTGCCTCTTGTGTGCTGTTCTTTATGTTCAGCCAGCAACACTTTCTATCTGTTCCACAGATGTAAACATTTTGCATAAATCAATGAAATGAGACATGAAGAAAGAATACTTGTCAGTGTTGAAAAAGAAGAAGAGACTCCAACCATAAACTAAACTTTACCCACATTAATTTCACTTCTTCTTCTTCTTCTTCTTCTGCTTCTCTTCAGTTCCTCAGCACTTGTTGACATACTTAACTCCTGCTCATGATTTCCTTCATCTGGCCTTTAAAGTGAAGGTGGAATCTTGCGTGACCAGTCAAACATGCCCTGAACAATTCAATAAAGCCCGGACAGCTCAGTTTCACAGTTCCACGCGCAGCTGAAACTGTTGCCGAGCAGAGCAGATCTTTTCATGCTGCTGGCAACAGTTTGTGTGCAGCAATTCCGTCCATCCCAGCATGGTGATTCAACTGGAGTATGGTATCTGTGGCGGCTGTTCCAGCTTAAACAAACACTGGATGTCAGTTCATATTTGTCTGCAGTGTTTGTCCGCAGAAAATACAGGGTGTGGAAGGAATTCCTGTGTTTTTCCTTGAAGGAATGTCCCTCAGTTCCCAAAATCCTGGTACCGTATATGTGGAAACACCTCAATTAAACAACTACAAACTATAAACATCATCTGGACGTGGGGATGAATGCAATTAGATGTATACACGTAACAGCCTGACAGCCTGAGAGTTATAGAGAAAGAATAAAAGAATAAATCCCCTTCTGGCAAAAACAGATTTATGTCGGCACAAACAGTTAAATCAATGAAAGTTTAGTCAGTGAATTTTATGAATATTATTTTTCCCCTTCCAGGGTCGTCACTCACATTAACCACATAATTTGATCAGTTTAAAATGAAATATGATGGCTTCAGCTTCAAAAAATGTAAAGCTTATGGTATGAGACACTGTTTATTGAGCCCTCACACACTGACCTTTTTAATATGTCACAGATTGAGCTTTCCTGAGGGACAGTTCATCTGTATTGTTTCATTCCTTCTTGCATTCCACTGTGGGGTGTGATGGTAGATCGAGTGTTCATCTGCACGATTAAATCTAGCAAAATTAATGGAGGAATTTATGCACATATGGTCTTGATAGATGTTATTTCACTCAGTAATGTGCAGTGCATCTGCTTTCTAATCCATGCTGATCTGCAAGAATCAAAACTCAACTGAATAAACACCTTATTAAAGTATTAGTAGATAAGTAGATTAGATTAGTAGATAACCAAAAAACATTATGGATCCATGAAAAAAAGTTCATGTACATGCAAACTTCTAAAAAGAATCGCACTGTCCTAGCCAGATTGGGCTTACATTTTCATCTACACATTTGGAATCTCTTAACCGGGCAAACCATTTACTGATTAACCAGATCCGATAACGAGTTCAGCTGGATTTGTGTTGACTCATATGCGGCTTTCTCAGGAAAAAGAATGCAGCGGTGGCAGGGCCGTGGAAACGGCCCTAAAACACACCGCAGCTGTTCACTCACACCGCGCACAGATGATGATCCACATCGAGGCTGACTTCGACGGAGCAGCTCGCTCACATTCTGCTCACAACAACTTTGAATGTCATGTGATCGATGCGGAACTGAGTGTGTGTCCGTGTTTGCGGGAGATGAATTGGGAAAAATCGTGTTGTTTAAAACAGGAAGTTGGCTGCGGTGAAAGCACTTCCACTGAAGTGTGACTTCAACGCAGCTGCAAACAAACAAGTTCTTGATTGTGGACCAGAGCGGAGGATATTTTATCATGAAGTATTTAGCGGAGAAATTGGGAAATAGCTTAAGAGGAATAGTAACAGAAATGGAGTTCCGAACCCTCTCGCGCATGTGGGTCCCGCTGCGTTTTTCCCCCTGAGGTGGAGCTGCGGTGAAAGTGAGCGAGGACGCACACTTGGCGGTCGTGGGCACTGGTGTTCTCAAAGGTCACAGTGCATCAGTGTGGCAGAAAAGGCTCGCTGTGGTGTCGGCCATAGAAGCTCATCCAGCCGTTCCTAATGGCAGCTGCTCTGTGACGACGCCGATGATTATGTGCTGCTCCTCTTGTCAGGCCGGGGAATGAGCGTTGACAGTCGCATTGTGCGCTGAATGCGTGCTGAACCCAGCGAGGTCGGGTAAAGAGCTGCACGATGATGTCACAGGTCAGCACGTGTTGTCTCCAGAGCGTGAAGGCCTGACAGATTCTCACATTAAACCGTGGTCTGTATGGTGTTTGACTTAAAGACTTCAAAATGTATATATTCAATCACGCTGATGAAAATAGGATTACTTCAAAGACTGAAGACGATTATTTCTGCTTTACTCACCCGTCTATGTGCACGCAAACTTTAAAAATTCAGTTCAACTCAATTTTATTTATGTCGCACCTTTTAAAATCAAAGTGGTCTTGAGGTGCTTTACTGAAGCAGAAACCAGGAGCCTGAACCCCCAGAGAAGCACGGTGGCAAGGAGAAAACTCCTTAACTGAAAACTGGCTGGGTAAAGGAGGAGAAGAAGAGGAAAACAGCACAGAGAGAATGAAAGGGAAAGAGAGAGAGAGAGAGAGAGGAACAAGCATGCAGCAAACATAAGATATTCCAGAACAATCATGGCAGGTTGTTGTAATGCTAAAGAATTAAGTGAAATAACCAATGGGCTCATGGTCTTCCATCCAAAGCTGGTCTACTTTTAAAAAAAAATCTTAACAAAATGATAAAACACATTGATTTAGTTTACTGCTTTACTTACGTAAAAAAAAAAGAGATGTAGAAAGCATGCAGCATCTTTCAAATTTGGAGGCATCAAGCAGCAATGACTGCAGCCAGTCCAGTCATCTCATGATTATTATTATTGTGTTTTCGTGCTTCTCAAAAACAAGTGAAAGCAGGAGCATTGAAACCTTGGTTTCAGTCATCTAAACAAAGAAAATTCTGTCCCCGCCTGAGTTCAAGGTAAAGATAAGCCCTCACAGTGTGTGTAAACACTGATGCAGCTCACTACACTATAGCTATTGTTTGCAAAGGTATGCACATATCAACAGCTGCACATACCGACATGTGCAGACATTTCAGTGTAGGCAGGTTAACTTTTCACATGTGCTACAACACTGATGTGGAGAAGCTGAGTCATTGGCCTCCGCCTCCCCCATCTAACAAGTATACTCGCCTGATTTATGCATACATGTGTTTCTGATGAAATTACATGTATGACATGTACATTTTTGTCATGGGATGTCAAGTGAGAAACTTTAAGGAATCATTTCCAAAGCAGATCTTTGTATGTACAGTATCTATGTCTGATTCTTTCATTTTGCTGGAGCAACTCATCCTTAGAGGTTATTTTGTCAGATTAACCCTACAGGTCATGAGTTGTCACACAACAGGTAACAAAAATGTCACTGAAAAAGCGGAGCTGATTAGGCCTTCTCTGTGTATTTGTGCAAAATAAATCCCGTCATTTAATTTCATGCCAGAAATAGACTAGAAAAACAAAAAAGCAGAATAATAGCACTTGAGCTCATGCATTAACTCTACTGGCAATACTAGACTCGACAAGCAGTGAACGCTTCAGAGGGTATTTAGGGTCATTTCTGGCACAGTCAACTTGGCAGAGCAGGTTTTTTTCCTTGATCAAAGTTGTGCAGATGCGATTTCATTCTTTCCCTGCTAGAAGATCCAACGTGCATACAGAGCTTTCTTCCAACACCTCTGGGTACTGTGCTGACCTAAGGTGACATTATGATAATAATAATAAAGACAAATGACTCATATTTAATTGTTGAATATAGGTCAGATATAGCAGGTGAACTATGTTCCAGCCAGAGTTCCTGTGTTTATAAATTACAGGGGCCATATAAACAAGCAGGAAGAGAAAAATAGATCATCAGCGATTCTTTATGCAAATGGAATACATCCCAGAGTACCGGTAATTATCTAGAATGATTTGTTTCCAAAAAAAAGAAAGAAGAAAAGCACAATGGAATCAGCAGTCAACAGAAATAGTCACTGTCTTTGGTCACAAGCTCTGGCCCATTTAAGCCCATTCTGCAGTCTTAGACTCTAGACTTTAGTCCAGAATTCTACTGTTTCCAAGTGTAGAAAATATGGAAATGCTCCAATGTCCTTCTTGCTCAGAGGTCAGGCTCTGGATTTGTTTCCTTCTTGCTTTTCAAGGAAATCAAAAATGACCATCAGTGCTGTAGAAATACATTATTTTATTGTGATTCTTTTCCCAGCAGAGGGTTTGTCGTATCTGTGGACCTACTGGTCAAACTTGCTGACTCATCTCGCCTGCAGCTCTTTATTGCTTGCAGCTGTAGTTCCTTATATTATGTTATTATCTTTGGCAGTGAACAGTGTTTGTAATTGTCTGTTGAACTGTGACTTTCTCACGTACCTGCCTAACACCCTATTTTAGAGGTCACTTTGGCGTGTAAGGTTTCCCTTCAGGATCTGACCCTCCTCTTGTCCTATCGAGTGAATGTGGGAATTTGTCACTTGTACTTCTTTCACTTCCACGCCAGAAATGCCCTCAATTCAACTCGTGAAGGGAGGCAAAGAATTGGGCCTCCTCTCAGAAGCGTTAAGCACTGCCAACACTTGAATTCCTCTAGACATTCTTGTGTGTGTCTCTCAGCGTTTGTGTTTTTCTTTGGACATTTCATCCATCCCAATAGGATGTGTGGAGTTTAGCCCTGGGACCTGTTTCTCTATTTTTTTCCTATATTTGAATGTGTAAAACGTCTTGTGATAACATTGTTATGAATTGACACTTTGAATGAAATTGAATTGAACAGAAAACGCTGTCTTCCTGTGATGGTTCAGGGTCGCTCCATCACTCTGGTGGGTCACAAAGAAGACAATTAAGAGGGAAAAACACTGTCAGGACGTGCATTACTGCAGAACTGGCACAACTAGGGGTTATTGCTCTTGCATTGGTTAGCTGTAGTGTAAGAAAAAAAAAAGTATATTATGGATGTAATGTAAGTGGAGCCAAATGAAACTGGAATGTCAGGATTTTTTGTATAATATTTGTTCTCAATTTCTTCAGGATAGTGTTTGTTTTAGATTTGGCACATGTTGTTGGCAAATATGAAGGAGTTGGAATCATCTCAGAATTTATGGGAATATGAAGCTTAACTGTAACTGATGTTTACACGATCAACTGTTGTTCTGATCTTTGGACATGTGACTGACAGGATGGGATTGTGTATCCATCCATCCATCCATCCATCCATATCTGAGCTATGGTTATTTTAAAAAAAAACTAAATTCCATTTCTCTTAAAATTCAGTTTCATGCGATTAAAGTTAAAGTGATGAATCACCATACGGTTGATCAGATAATATGTGGTGGGAGCATTTACACTGAGGATGACCCTGACATCACGTACTATTTATGATCTGCGAGAGAATAGCTGCGCGCTCTCCCACTGCTCTGCTGTTACGGTGAGTGGAGACGCCCCATCGTGCCGAAGTTACAGTTGATTCAATGACCTTGAATTTCCCTAAGAGAATCAGATAGAGCATTACATTCACAATACAGTACAATACATATTACTTTATCAGTAGTAAAAGTGAAAATGAACAACATAAAAGGATAACAGGCATTTATTTTTAGTTTTTTAATGATTGACCAGGATTTCACTCGTTCGGAAAACTAAAATTTCTTTGTTGCACAAAACCATGATGATGATTTCAAAGAAAACTCTATCTATATATGTCACTTTTTTTGTTCCAATCTGGGACCAAAAATTGGATCTGCTGCCTGGAAACAGAGAAAGATTAAGGTTATAATAGAAAACAAACACATTGACATGCTAGAGTTTAGGCAATAATGATGACGGATGACATTAAATCTGTTGCTCACTCAGAGCAATAAGGAAACGCCTCAGTGTAGTGAATATGTGCTGGTTTATCAGCCTTGGATCTTCTGCCCTGTCCTGAGGTAAAACATTAACAAGCCAGCAGCCTAATTACAAGACTGATGGATCGGCCCTGCGGATGGCAGAGATGCTGCTGTTTGACGGCGTCGCTATCTCCATGACATGATTTCCCAGAGGGACACTCTGATTAGCTATGATATAGAAACAGACCCCGTTAAACAGATGTCACCTGATGTTAAGCTAATGAACTTGGCGGGTGAATGCTCGGGGGTGTGCCCCTGCTGTCACTCCGGGGTTCCCATCTCATTCCAGGCTGTTGACCTCTGCCGGCTGACCTATGGCTGTAAAAGGGCTGGCAGTGCAGCCGCTCCGATACCTCGGGGCCTAATAGAGGCATTAAAAGCGGAGTTTTAGATGAGGGTAAACTCCCTCTGGTGCATTGTTATTCACATAGAGTGGTGAGGTGGAGTATCACTCTGTGAAATTGTTCTCCCTCTTTCTCATTTCATCAAAATTGAAGTGGGTGTTTTATGTTGTTGGTTTTTTTTAAAGACACTGTTGAAAATGATTTGCAACAATATTGTAAAATCAGAAGAGCTGCCCCAATTATATTCTGTTAGTCCTTTTTATATGCAGTAATATTTGGCAGTCCATTCCTCTTTTGGACTGCATTTCACTCCTCAGGGACTCACACACACACACACACACACACACACACGCACACACACACACACACACACACACACGCACGCAGCTGCCAGAGAAGACTGATCTAGTACTGCCTGCTGTGCCTCCTGAGCCATGGCCGCCTGCTCTTCATTATATCCTGATCTTTAATTCCAGCCATTTAACCTTTCAACGAAAATTAAACTTGGTCTGTCTTGAGGTGAAACCACTTATACCTCTGATGCTCAGACACCTGTTGTTGCGAACTTGTCTTGATCGTGAAACGAGCGAGGCACGCTTTAACTGCAGATTTCCAGCTTTACTTTGAGGCTGTTTGCAGCCAAATCAGGTAAACGGTGTAGCAATTACAACAGTTTCTGTTGCATCAAAATCCAGAATTCGGAAAATAAAAAGGTGCCAGACCAGATCAAAGGAGCATTTAATGTTTAGTAATCAAAGGGCAAGGAGATTTGACGTAAGGTTTGACGCAACTGGTAGGAAGCAACTTTAAATGTTTAAGATTAATTTAAGATTAATTGGTCTTAGTATTTAAGATTAATTGGTTTTAGTATTAATTGGTATTAATATTCATTCCCTACTTGTTGTATAGTCTAATGATTGCATTATCTATTGCCTAATGTTTGTACTATCAAGTGTTGTGCAAATTGGATACAAAGTGTATGTTCTGTTTATCTTCAAGCTTATCAACATATTCCTATTCCTGTTTCACTCCATTACTCAATTAAATTGGTGAACAAGAGGAATCCACTTGTCCCTTGCATCCTTCTATGTTTGATCAAGCAGTTTTTTCAAGTTTGGGCAGAGTTGTCAAAACAACACGCACAACTTGACATTTTACGCGCCTCCCATTTTTTAAGGAACCAAAAGTAAAGGGGAAAACTACAAAATTATGGATCAGACTTTCACTTCTTAATACTTGGTTGCAAATCCTTTGTCGTTGAAGGACATCTTGTTAGTTGTGGTGTAAAAAGATGCCAACTGTGTTATTATATGAGCCTATATGAGTCCTGCTCAAGCTTTCTTCCTGCTAAATTGTTGCTTGTTGGGGGTCAGGCCCCGGGTTTCTGTAGAGCACCTAGAGACAATTTTAATTGTAACAGACACTATATAAATGGAGATTATTTGAAATGAATTGAGTCCCTTTGTTATAAAACCATGACACACACTCGCACACACACACAGAGTGAAGCTTCAGTAATGTTTTTGAAGTGTTAAAAAGAGTTCCAGACAACCTTCAGTCAGCCTTCAGAGGACTTCCAGCATGACAGAAGTGCAGCAGAGAAAAACTCTTTACAGGCAGACGGGAAGAACCGGAGGAGGGTAAATGTAGATCACAGCAGACAGAGGCGCTGAAGTTCACTGCCGACTCTAAAATTCCTTCCATCCCCTGGGGTTCTGGTCTGGTGGAAGCCGTCCATTTCACGATCCTCCAGACTGAATGCTACCTCCCCCATTAGGATGGGTTGGAATGCTACTAATGACATCACTCCTCAAGTTACAGTTTACATGTACACTAATGAGCTCATGTTGAGATAAACTATTGTAGACCAAGACAACTCAGAGAGGTAAAGTTTTATGTTATTTAAAGTTACAATATGAAGTTACGTCATAAAACTTTAGTGGGCTGGAGGCACCTGATGTAGCGGCATGATATCTTCAGACAGAGGCGGAACTGTGATGTAAAGTGGTTTGAGTGGTCAAAAAAAAAAAAAGAACCTCCGGAAATCTCTGTCTGTAGTTTGTGTTGGTTGGTACAACATCAGCACAGGGTGAAATACAAACATGTTCCTTCTTTTTACTTTATTCCTTATATTAGTTTAATGATACGAAACATTAAATGTCATAAACAAGCAAAGTAAGTAACAGATGCCTCACTCACCTTGGTACCTTTAGCAATAGATAATGGGTGTAATAGATAAAACAGCGTCTAAATAAACCTGGAGCACCTATAATTTAGGAATAAGCAGCATTTAAATAAAGCTGGAGCACCTTTTGGCTGCTGTTTGAAGTAGCCACTGACAAATTACCACTGGAGCTTGTTTTCCAGAGCCCTGCTGTGGAGTTTATGACCTTTCTTATGTCCATCCGAGTTGTTGCCTAGCTACAGCCTCTCTCACCCTGTGTGGTATTTTTGTCACAGTTGTTGTGTGCCCTCCATCCTTCCTTTGAATGCTGAGTAGATTTTTAGATTTACAGCCAGTCCCCGATAAGCTCACCCACAAATACAGCATTGTCTCATCTTAGCCGGTGCATTTGTGGTAGAATTACCTTTCACTGTCACTGGAATCCTCTCCCGGTAGTCGCAGACCTGCAGTCGAGATAAGCCACCATTAGCATTGAACACGCCGCCATTATTGATAATAGCAGCCATTTCCTTGGACTCTCAAAGTTACAGTGGATGATGGATCATATCCATTATGGTGGCCATATCTGTCCACCTAATTAAGTCAAACATTTATTAATAAACCATTGCTCAAAACTGAAAACATGAATAGCTGCAGAGCCGTAGAATCCTACTGTAATGCTTGAGATGGAAAAATACCAATTAATCACGTGTCTTTAATTTGGAGCTGCTTTGTGATGGAAGCCTAAAGATGACAGAAGAAGTCTTTTGGGGAAAAGGCAAAACGTCTTCAAGAACCGAACCAAGTCCAGTTGCTCACAGAGACAAAGCTTTGGATGACGGCAGGAGGGTTTTGATTTTACTGCCCATTGTTCCCTTCAGTCCGAACTAACAGAAGAAGTCACTTAGCAGATAATGATGTTTTGCCTCACCAGCTGCCTGTGACACAAACACAGAAAGCAGGCAGGAAGAAGATTGCCCATCTGTCACCATTTCACCATTTGTAATGTGCAACGTGTATCCCTGAGAGACCAGCAGGGGCTTGTGGGAAGTGAGGAAGAAATTAGCAGCAGTAAACAGGCTGTTGCCTCTGTCATACCCTGTTATAAGACAATCTTTACACTTTATCCTGAAGTCGCCTGTACTGCTTTTATAGGGAATTAAATTATGTCTCATGTAAGATCTTTGCCTTCGAAGTCAGGACACGTTAAAAAAAAAAAGCTTCAGGTTAAAGTTGAGAGGATTTGTGGGGCTGGTTTTCCACAGCGGTCTGGCAAACATGACAACAAAGAGCAAATCATAACTCAGACATACTTTTTCCAAAGAAAATTTAGTCAGCAGGTTTTAAATAAGCTATTAAAACAATAAAATAAGCTCCGTTTTTAGTTTCATATCAGACTGCATATTTGAAAATCTTTTTAATTTTTATTTATATTTGACGTTAGAATTGTCAAAATGCATGGTGGGAATGTTCGGATCTCCTTTACAAAGGTCATAAATATTTACTGGCTTCGGCACAGAAGTGAAATACCTGCAAGGAATGTATTCACAGTTCGGTAAACTTGGCAGCGCTGGTTCCATCCAGAATGTTGTTGAAGGAGAGCTACAGAGCAGCAAGGGCAGAATGGATTTTTAACCAGCGACTGCACATTTCCACACGATCAGGGTTTCTTTTAATTTAACAAATTCCCTGTTGTAGTGTGTGTGTGTGTGTGTGTGTGTGTGTGTGTGTGTGTATTCTGGATCAGTGCTTATTGTGAGTCCACTGTGTGATTCTACAGCAGAAGAAAATGGATGGACGGGTTAAAGGAGCCTGAAATCAAGGGCCTGGAAGAGTTGCCAGCAAAAGTATGTGTTTGAGTGCTAAATGAGTGTTGTGGGTAGAGTGGAGGGTATTTGTTACCTGCGAAATAAACCTTCCAACAGGAGAGACAACAGACTGCAAATAACAGGTGCATTCAAAGAACCACAAAGAAAAATAGGACACATGTTGTGTGATTGGCTAATTCTTTACAAGTGTTTAGTTTACTCACTATAGTGGTGCAACCGTCACTGCAGTGTTGCAAGGACGGGATTTGGGGAGACCGCTCATTTCCTTTGACAGGACTAAGTTGGATAGCATCCAGGTCGCTGGCTAGGTGGCTAATTGGAGCACGTGGACGTTGGCAACCTGACAGCAACACGCCGTCGGAATGAGCTAAGGCCCCTGAGGAAGAAGGAGCGGGACGAGACGAAAGAAAGAGACAGGACGAAGGCGTACGTGACCCACCTTCTCCTCTACTCTCCTGCTGTTTCAGCTCTGGGGATCCGGTATAAGTGGCAGAGTTTAAACCATCGGGGTTTCTTTTCATGCCCGAGTGGTGACGAGGCCATTTTGTTTCCGGCTGCACTGCACCCGAGCAAAGTTCAGGCCTGCAATGGTGAAAAGATCCTGTCTAAACGACCAGCCATTAAGTGGAATATTTTCAGTTATTGTGATTTGGTGACATATTTGGGGAAAAAGTCGATGATGATACGTACAGGTAGGATATTACATGGTAATAACACCTATATATAGGCACATGTGAACTCAGGTCAGCCCTTCTCAGTTTTGAGAGCTTCACACGTCAGGCATATGCAATGACAGATGTCAGGTGTCCCACCGAGACTGCTTCTACTGCATGTACAATACTTCTATACATCTGAGGAAGAGCAGCCTCTTCGTTATTGGGGGAATGGGGACCTCAACACCAACCAGCATCTCTACTCCCTCACCTTCAGCTGTGTTTCCCCAGTCATCAAAACCATTTAATTATCTGATTGAGTGAGCTTCTTTCTTTGAGGGACAGGTTTCCGAACCATGACACAAGTGAAAACGTTAAAGCAGATTCAATGAAAGCATGATAAAAGAGTGTCCTCATGGTCCTATCAATATGGAAACGGGACAACTTCCTAAGACAGAACAGTCTGGTGTCGCTGGTGTCCCTTCCTACTCACAGCTGTGCTGTTCTCTTTAAAATTTAAAGTGCAGTCAATAATTGTCCCAAGATTGCACTTGTTCAGTGACTTGTCCCTGGATCCTCAGGGGCTCAGGTGTCTTCACATTCTTTTGAAAATCAACGGCCATGTCTTTGGTCTTTGTTATATTCAGCTGTTGATGTTGTTACATTAACATGCGGTTACAATTATGTAGCTAAGTGAGACCTGCCCTTCAGAAGACACAACCACAGCTCCTGATCAATCAGAAGACGCAACTGGTAGGAAGCAACTTTAAATGTTTAAAATTAATTTAAGGTATTGATATGTTAGATTTATTAATACGTGTCCTTGTTCTCAAGACCTGCTGCTGATTCAGCAGAAACAAAGTACGTCAACAAATTGTAAATAAATTTAAGTTAAACATTCTTGGGTAATTAAGGCAACACTTAAAACTAATCAGTCATAAGGCTCCTTTGTCAAAAGTAGGAGTAGTAATAAAATCTCTTATCAATTTTGGCCACCATTGATCTATAACATCGTAGCTACCAGGTCAACATCACCTGCTTGAAACAGGGTCGGGGTCCTCGCTTGCATGTTGGCTGTGGCCTGTGTCAATGTTTGAGCCTCTAAATACATGATTCAGAAGATTCATGAATCACGCCTTACCTTGCACAATCTTTTCTTTTTATCTTTTCTGGGCCTTTTATTATACCACGGAACAGAAAATCGGACTCTGATGATTGTTCACGTACTGATTAACTCCACTGGATTAAAATGCTAACCTCTAATCTAACGGCGGATCCCCATTGTGCAGCTGTGTATTAAGGCAACGAGCATTCTGGGCTGCTCCCTCCACCACAACATCCATTTGTTTCAGTTTATGGAAGAAATGAATTCTGGAAGTCTTCATGAGCAGAAAGTTATATTAAGAGAATTACAGATTTAAAAAAAAATAAAAAGCAGCAAAGGTGAGGTTTCGACCGTGGATTCTAACACTGGATTTGACATCTGTTAAAGCCTCTGGAGAGCCCATGAATGTTAGCTACCCTCATGGTGTCATCTTATGAAAATGAATAGCGAACGCTGGCGTGGAACCTTATCCTGCGAGGATGAGAAGAACGGCCCTCTACTCTTTCCTGCCTCCGGCAGCATTTGCATACCACACTGTAATTTGATGTCTCAAAACAAAAGCGGACGGAGGAATGTGATCCACACTTTGCTCTCTCTGCTTCTATCACCCCAGAGAATATAACAACTGCTAAAGCAAAACCGTGCACTATCAGACTAACACGCATGGAATAAACATAGTCTTAATATTAACATCTGCTCTTGTTGCTGGGCACGTTTGTTCTGGAAACTCCCTAAGAATTTGAATAAATTCACAGACAAAACAAAACAGCTGTGAAAGCTTGACCATAAACAGATGTTTACGCTCTGATTTATGCCTTTTGAGCTCAAATTACACAAATAAGAGTTTTGCAGCGTCTATAATGTATCTATAATCAATGCTTTGTTCTCCAATTCTTTTTCAAAAACTGAAGATGTCCTAATTTTTAGATCTGATTGATTGTCATTCAAAACCCGCTACATTGCTGTATTTACATGGTAACAACAAAACTCAATCATATCTGCTTTTAAAATCTTCTCACTTTCTGGTTCAGTGACATCTGAGGAGGATATTGAGAGACTGAAGAAAAATTCTCTATCACGGTTACGCTGATGTGGTGAAGTTACTATATAGACACTGTTTTAAGTGGGAGAGTTTATTAATATGAAAGAGGGGTTTTGACACTTTGATACCAAAAAGCCTCAATGGGAAGGCCCCAATGCTTCAGTGGGAAGGCCCCAATGCCCAAGACTGCAAATTCCCCACAGCAAATTCCCCACAAGATGACTGACTCCCACACAAGCTGAAAGAACCAGACAGGAGTGAGATTTTTACGCTTTGCTTCTTATGCCTGCAATAAATGAACAATCACTCTTGTCATTCGAAATAGGGGAAATGCCTGAAGTGGTAGTTCATGTCACGAAACAAGGGAATTCCACAGCGAGGCCCGTCTCCAGTTCCTCCTTATCAGTTCTGATCCTTTTGTGCTCTGTGTCTTCTCACTCTGGGTTACACACGTCATCACAGAAGCATTTGTATTACAACATTAAGGCTGCAAAGTTAATCAAATGCCTTTTTCACAGCCAGTGTTCCCCTGCAGCCCCCGGCGAGGGGACAATGTGACACTGTTGTGCGGCCTGGTTAGAGACGAGACACAGCCAGCGGAATCAGAGCGTCCACGCTCACTCAGTGCACTCCTGTGGTGACTCCTCACAAAAGAGCCACACATCACGTCTAACGCGGCAGCGTTCAGTGGAACAGCGTTATGCGGCGACAGACTTGCAGCATCGGTGGGAAACAGAAAGACTTTTGAGCCACAAATACATTAAGTATCTGTGGTTTCACTGAGTATAGGCGCTCGTGGCATGAATGAAACAAAGACCGTACACATACACAGATCTCAAGGTATTGCCATATGTTGCTGCACAACGGTAACATAGAATGTTTCCTGTGAGCAATAAGCAGGTGTGCAACTCCAGCACCTGACATTTATGTGTCATTCCACAAGAGTGACAGCACAGGAAGGCATCAGGCCTTCATTAACCTGGCTGTGTAGTGGATTCAGAAGCAGGTATTCACAACAGAGTCAACCAGGAAGGTGAAATAATAACAGCTTCACTATATTCACCACCGCTCCAGGACAAACATTAAACACCCACCTCTTTAGGCTCCTTCCGTCAGCAACAGAACCGTGTTTTATGAACCCAACCATCAAAGTTTTCATCAAACTCAAGTATTCCACTGATTTATGATCCCTTCTTAGTTCTCTCCCATCCATAGTTTGATTTTATCGCAGTTAAATGGTAGAATGCCACAGACCTGTAGGAAGATGCTCCAGTTGATGTCATTTTTCTCACTCACTGCAGCACTCACTGAGTTATATATTTGCCCTTGACGTGAAAAAGGCTTGTTACAAATATTAAAATGGGATAATCGGGTCCACATTCATGACTGTAACTGTGCTATTGATGTGCAGAAACAAAGCTGGCCTGGGTGCGAAATACTCCCTCTTTTTCCGGCGTGACCCCACAGATTTGGAAGTCTTCTGCAGCTGTTTCACCTTCGCTACCCTGGCAGCACCTCTGAATGACAGGATGTCCTGTTTTGAGCCGTCTGTCATGGGTTATTTTAGCGGCCATCAGTGAGCAGAGCGTTCCTGAGCGCCACAGTACAAGTAGGGATATTACAGCAAAAACCAACATTCCTGAATGAAAAGTCAATATTGGCAGTTGGCGTGAATAATTTGTGCAACTGTCCGTCTACACGTCAAGGCACCTCCTTGGCTTGTTTATCTTGCTTATTTGGTATTGATGTTGTGAGCAACAGTGCAAAAAGTTTCTGAATGTGAAGAAAGAATTGGACGTGCAAAGTAAGTTAAAGTTAAGCCAAGTGGGAGCGCAGACTGCAAGATTGCCTCCGCTACTTTCGCTTGCCTGTGAAAGTTGGTGGCGGCTGAGGAGTGAGGAAGTGAGGACGCGTTGCAGGACTGTGGCCACTTGTTCAATTGTTTTTCTTGGCATGATACAACGCCTGTTTCAGATGCAGGCCAAATGCATCGCATTAGCAGACCGCATAGTCTAGTTTGCCGCCTTTTGGAAGTTGATTCACAATCAAGCTATCTGGGCTGTTAGTCCCACTTCATTTGGCGCTCTGAGGCCGATTTAATTGAGCTACGGCATCCGCTTGCATTTCATGTAGTCAGACTAACGCAGAAATTCAATTTTCCTGCGTGCATGTAAACGCACTTGCATGGGGAGCAAGTGGCTGCTCAGATGCTCATATCCAACAGACCACCTGCAGTAGCTCAAATTGCTGAAGTAATGCTGGTTCTTATACAAAGGGCCCTTCTGACAGCAGCTACTGAAAGAACCAGCAATGTGCACGTGCACATCAGTGTGATTTTTGAGCAAATTTTGAGCTAACCGAAGACTGATCATTGCAAATGTGGCAGTCTTGGATAAAACTTCCTGGAAGTCTGGGACGCTACCAGTTTGGAAATGTGAGGCTTTTAACTTGTCGAGAGTCCAGGTTCCGCCTCAGGGACTGTTTAAAACTCACCTGCTGTGTTTTCCTGTACACAAACCATCCTGCTGTTTCCTCAGAATTATTTTTCTGCCAGCTATCAGCTGTAGCATGCCCCCGGTAGGGCAGATATCCCTCTGTGATTCAGCACACACCTTCCTGACGTGTACACCACCTTTATTAAGCGCTTAGATGAGGAGTTGCTGGATGCTGCTCGCTCAGACGGTGCTCAGGATGACACGATGACTGCATCCCATCAGAATGTCAATGTCCTGGTCCAGCTGAGGTTGATTCACTCCCTGTGCATTAGGGCTTGCCCTTAGACGTCGCTGAATGGGGGTGGTGTGGCAACACTGAATTGGGTTCCTGTTTTTGCCTTTCAATCGAAAGTGAAGCTCTTGGCAAGGTTCTGCCCACTTTTTACCTTTCTGCTCAGTAAAAGCTGACAGAGCTCCCTTGAAAAGAGAAGTGAAAGTCAGAAGCTTCTTTAGAAGAAAGCCTAAGATTTTTAGACACAGGATTTCCATTAAATGAAACTTATCTATAAAGATTTAATGGGGGAGATGCTGAGACTGAACAAGGTTCAGGACACAAATAATGTGCTGACAATCGGCTGGGTGATGAGATCTGACAATACTGCAGCTGACAGATTTCAAAATTCTGCAGTGAATGGATCTGAGCCCAATTCCACCACACAACTTCAGGTGATGTGTTTGTCATTTCATGCCTTACCTGTTGTTCTTGTTTAGAACGGTGCAAAAAGGAATCTGTCGGAGAAAATTGGAAAGATGTTTTCGTCATAGAGCTACTGGAAAGAATTTTCTCTTGTGCAAAAAAAAGTCATCATATTGTCTGTTCTGGGGTGCATGTTGCTAATCTAATACATCTTTGAGGAGCGTCAAAAAAAGAAAAAAAAACAGAAAGAGATTCTTTGCATGTGTTGATGATGAGATCAACACTTCATCATGTGTGGAGTAGTTCAGAATTCCAGTTTGTAGGAGATCGGCGCTACTTAAAGTAGATTTGCCCAAAACAATATAATAACACGTGGAGTGACATCTTGCGTTTCCATGCAGGCAGTCAGCGAGGCCGCTCTGCTCTGTCCTGTCATCACTGACAGCACTCAGACCCCCGCTGACAGCCCAACCATTAGGGCCAGTATGTGAGTCACTCTCTGCTGGCACTCCACATCTCGACTGATGGAATCTCGATTGATGATGACATAGAATCCGTCAAACATGATAATGTGGTAATCACAGTATTATTATTGTTGTTGTTGTTGTTATTGTTGTTGTTGTTGTTGTTGT
>BJFM01000383.1:85620-110250 GCA_016586285.1 Arothron firmamentum
CATTAGACATTTTTTAATCATTTGTTATATTTTAAAGTATTGTTGTCTTATCAATGTTGTTTTTGTTGTTTGTTTTTTATTCTACATCTCATCTCACAGTCTCCATGGGGGAGACTTCCTGCCATCTCCCCCAGCATTCTCCTGTACCCAACAAAGTCAAAAAGGCTTCAGCTCGGCCAAATAATTATTGCATTTAGCTCTGTTGTTATGGCTCACTGATTTGATTATGGTTTAATTTTAGCAGCATAAAGCCCCTTACATAATAAATCTAAACACAATCCTTATTGATTATGAACCAAAACACATCTTATTTTGTTTCTCCAACACCCCCCCCCCAAAAAAATCAAAGAAGCTGTTCTAAATAGTTTAAGTTTTTACTAAGAAATGCAGCACAGATTATTAATTAGTTCATTCATTAGTAGCAATGAGTAAGTATCTATTAATAACTTTCACATGTCCACAGTTTCTTAGAACTCAGAAAACTTTTTCCTCATTTGCAGTAAAAGTGCAGCCATCAGCTGATTGTCCTCACATCCTCCTACGCTCATTAACCTCATTAACGTTGCATTAGTGAAGATTCGGCTGTGCCTGAACCTCCACTGTCCAGAGATGCAGGCTTTCTCTGCGAATGCACCCACAACAGCTGTTTATTAGCTGATTAGATCAGCATGACGTCTGAATGGCGTTGGAAAAAAAGAGGGTCAATTCCTGCTAAACTCCATCATTTAAAAAAAAAAAACTAAACTGGAGTGCACACCTTGCAGCCACAGAACTTTGGCACAATTAAGTTAACTTTCCCCCAACTCAAATATAAAGTGTTTTAATAGAAATTGCTGAGTGAGTAGACTGGAGTTGAACCCACATTGTTGTAATATTAAATCACATTCAATGAATTTAAATTATTAAAAAAAAAGAAAAAAAAAAAAAAAAGAAATTCCAACATCTTTGAAACCCTTTTATTTGAGGTAAAAACATGGAACCACTGACAATTTCACACATTCTTGACATGAAATAAACCATATAAGACAGCATAATTACTGAGGAAAAGCAACAACAACAGAATTCTGAGGTCCAACCTGGCTGGTTTTGTTAACTGTGCTTGTTTCCACTTGAAGGAATTACAGTGTAACCACTCAATGACAGAATGTGTGTGCAGATTGCTATCAGTCATGTGTCACAGACGCTGTGAGAACACGAACGCTGTTGGCATTTCCAGCTAACTGCTAACAGCTGTTTGTGAGTGATGAGCGCGGCGGAGGCCAACGGCACAGGCTGCTCTCATGGCTTTTTTTCCCTCTTTTTTTGGCTGCAGCCTGAGAAGGGGAACACTTCAAAAGATCGCAGTCTGCCATCTGACGCCAGGCCCAGCGGTCAAGCATTCTTTGGTTTCCTGCAGCTGAACACGGTGCGTTACCCCGGGCATCCAGTTGCAGTGGGAAAGACCCAGTTCATGTTGCGCACTGAGGGGTTCGCAGCTGCAGATTCCCAGGTCAGCACATTTCAACCGGTCAGCACATTACTTTCCATCGTGGAAAGAGAAACGGAGAGACAGACTTACCCCAGCATGAGAGGGTGTTTACTGTCTGCTGTACATCATCGCCCTTCAGAGTCTGAAGTTTGTGAGACAAACCAATAACAGTAATGGTTTACAAATTCGCAGCACGGTGATGCAGTGGTTAGGACTGTTGCGTCACAGCAAGAGGCTTGTGGGTGGGAGTTTGCATGCTCTCGCCGTGTCTGTGGGGGTTCTCTCCAGGTCCTCTGGGTTCCTGCCACAGTCCAAAGACAGGCATGCAGGGGGTGTGCAGACCGGCCACTTTAAATCGGCCTTAGTGGGAATGTGAGTGTGAATGGTTGTTTGTCCTGCGAGGAGCTGACGACTTGACCAGGGTGTGTTGCCCGAAGGCAGCTGGGACAGGCTCCACCCCACCTATGACCACCCCCCACCCCCACCCCCACACACACACACACCCCCAGTCATGCAAGAAACAGCTCAATGCATCAGGAAATCAAAATGCAAGCAACACACGCTGTAGAAGGTCATCAGACCTGAACCCTTTCCACACCAAACTGAAACTGATGAACAAACAGATGCTGGACTGCGCCTAAATGAGATTTTGTATTATATTACTGACAGTTATTTCCTCAAGTTGTCCTTCTACTGAGCCTCATGCTCACTGTCCTAAATCAACCACAAAAGGACTGCTGTAATCTTTTTATGCATGAGAAGGTGATCGTGAACTGAGTCAACTCCAGCATTAATCTCTTTCCCTTACACTGTCTCCACCACCACCCCCTCCTCCTCTCATCCCTCTGGGATTCAGGGAAGACAAGTGGGAGCGAAGGAATGCACTTTAGCTCCGGCACAATGGAAGCCTTTTTTGGAGGATGAAAAGAATATTAGTCACCACTAATGAGATTTGATGTGAGGCTGCCATCATCAGGTCAGGCCAGCTGGGCAACCAGTCTCTACACTTCAAACGTTACCATCCAAAGGATTTTGACATTTATTAGAGTGATTAAAATAAAGAGAGGAATGAAAAACACTTTTTCTTTTATACACAGACATGATGTTAATGAGTGAGCTGCGCTGTGTGCAGCCTGAAGCGGCAGCCACCTACAATCCATGACTGAGGTGTTAGCTTTGAACTTGACAACAAAATGGTCCTCTCAGACTGCCTTTCTTTGCATCTCTCACACTGCACTTTTGCCTCCCTCTGAATGTCATCTTCCATTGTTTCTCTTCCCTTCCATCTCTGCACTGTTTGCATGCACAGTACTGTATGATGACACTGTGCCGAAAAGTTAGAAATCCTTTTTGCCATCTGAAATTAAACTTTTTACATACACAATATTCTCCAAAAGTTGACTAAACATTTAAAGCCAAAGCCAAAGGCACAGTTAAAAACCATTTTTCTTTTAGTCTGTTTTGGTGCAAAAATGAAAACCAAACTGTAGTATTTGATTACAAATACAAAAATTGATGAATCAATTCATTTTATCTTAGAGACAGCCATTAAAATCTTTGCACTGCAAAGATGCTTTGTGCAGTTTTTGTGTTCTGGGGCAGGATACAAGCTGCATCTCTTCAAACCAGGAACCTGCCACTACTAGTCTTATTAAATGCTCCATCACTTACTTTGCAGACAGTTGGTTTTTTTCCCCCTAAAAGGTCTTAAACCGCAATATATCGTTGTAAAACTTTCAAAAGTGTTTCAAACATTACTGTCACCCCTGAGTTCTTTTACCTCATCCTTCTGTTTTCCTGCAGGTGTTGAAACTGCATACATGATATTTTCCAGCATACCTGTGCTGTCTTGTTGCTGTGTTTAAATTGGACTAAAATGTTTGCACGTGTGCACCGTCAGCCATGGAGCAGGGCAGAACAGAACACCCATACATCAACTCCCAACGCTGGGACATAGTTTGCCCCTCCAACGAAACCATCATGCTGTTGCCCCAGGGGCAAACAGAAAATGTGCAAAGCTGCACGTTCACCCTCCTTCACTTTCAGACCTTATGCAAATGAATACGTCCCTACAAATGCAGGAGGAGTACTATCATCAGCATCCTGCCTTCGCACAGGCGGTGAGAGCAGGTATTAATCCCTTAATGACCCCACATTTAGCTAGCAAAAAGAGCAAATTGCAGGACCAAAAATTTTTGACTTCTTTAGTTTGGCTACTACAAAATACTTTAATAAATATAAAAAATATATTTATTTTTTTTTCTATTAAAAAAGTTTTTAATTTTATTTTAATATAAAAGGATGAATCAAACTGTGGTGTTTAATCAGTATTTTAAACAAGTATATTAATCTTGTTTTTTCTTAGCAGAACTGAAATAAATGTTGCATGAGGCAGCTTTATTGCATGCAACACAATAGTTAATGTAGCTGAAAGCATTCCCTCTTTATTAAACATGACCTCGTGACTCAGAGCGGTGCCATAAATCTGTCACCAGCGTTCATTCAAACTGCTGCAAACATTTTATTAATGTAGAGATGTTTGACAAGTTTTCTCACTGGAGCCTTCCATTGTTATTTATGGAAAATATTAAAAGTACAATAACACAATTCCTCACCTTCAAGCTGTTGCCAAGTCCTGCACATAGAATTGTGATTTTATTTTGAAAAGTAATAATAGGAAAAGAAAAAGGGTACAGGTGATAACCGATATGGAACAATGTTTTTTTCCCTAATCAAATGAATGAATGGAAGCTGTTAAGTTGTGTCTTATTACATACTTATATGTGCACAGCTTTATACTGGACACTGACTGGAGTTGTACATACTGCAGCCTGTTTTAGAATAAGGGAGTAAAGAAACAGTCTGTAAAGAGTATACAATTTCATGGTGTATCATAGAATAAATCAGACGCTTCAATCACTTCACCTCTGTTTTATCAGTGAATTGTTGAACTGTAAACGAATCAGAGTTTAGTATCTGAAAACTAAATTATTCAATTTAATTATGATGCCTTCAGCATAAAGTAAGGAAAGCAAAATGGCTGGATGAGCTGCATTTTAAAAGAATCACTTGCTGATGACAATAGAAATCGATCATGCAGTAATAACGCAGCAGATCTGTGGCCACTGAGCTTCAAACACCATCTCAGCTGAAGCTCTACAAACATGCTTCCTAGCAGGGAGATAAGATAAGATCAGTTCTTCAATCATTACCACCAGTTCCTGTTGACCCCTCCCTTCTTAATGATGGAGATGTTTTTCTCTAAAAGCTAATAGATTATTTGCATTTGCAGCAGCAAAGCTTGATTGTTCACTGTATTTACCTTCGTTAGTACCTTCGTTAGCTGTGAATCATGGATAGGGAAAGAAGAAAGATTATGTCTGGAGTAAAACTGCATTCATTGATGCTGTTTTTATCAGTTAGAAGTTGTGTTTGCCGAATGACACATTTAATGTTTTATTACAAGTTAAAGACTCAGATGTTTCTGAGCACTCACCCACAGCAGTGGACTGCTTGTTGCACCTAGAACCTATTTATTACACACAATATAACATATATAAATTCTAGATTTTTATTATTATTATTATTATTATTTCTGTAAATTTCCAAAAGATTCCAAGCCAATGCCAATATTAAATAGAGTGGAAGCAATATAGAACAACACTGATTTAAGTCTTATCTTCTTCTTCTTCTTCATTAAATGTCAAAAGGTCACCATGAAGATCTTATTATGCAATGTTTTTGTGACATGCCCCCCCCCTACCCACACACCCACATCACGATAACCCCTTCGCATTTCCTTTGTCCACAATAATCAGCCTATCTTAGCTTCCCGGAACTGAAGCTGCTCAATCAGTCCCAAGATTGCACGCTGACACCCAGCAGCTGTAGCAGAATGTGCAACAGGAAATGCGTCGATGCTGGAACACAGCTGAGGCCGACAGGGAGGTTTTGTGGCGACGGAACGAGACGAGAAGCGCTGCTGTAATTTCACAACGAGTGTCTACAAATGACAGTTCTTTTGAAACTGGTGTGGGCAGTGGAAGAGGTGGAAGCGTCAGTGACGTTGTCCCGCAGCGCCGCAGGACATCACACGCTCCGCGCAGGAAATTCTGCTGTTGCATTTCCCCCCGCCTGTCATCAGTTGCAGCGAAAGGCAGAATTCCAGGAAATCCAGGCTTTGGGCCGCACCAACTTTCATGACAGTTTGTGGATAAAATATGTTGTAGTCAAATGAACACCATCTGGCAAATTCACTGGCCACACCTTACACGTGCACAGCCACCCAATAAACATCCCTGCATGAAACTGCCACAAGTGTGATACCCATGTCCTTCTTTCAAAAAGACACAATTTTCTTTTAAAAAAAAAAAAAAAAGAGAGAGAGAGAGGACCAACATCTTGCACAGCTTCATGGGCATAGTTAGAGAGGACATGGAGTTGAAGCTGTGTGAGAACAGGATGCAGAGGATGGGGGGAGATGGAGGAGGATGTTTCGCTGTTGCCCTGACATGAAAAGCTGAAAAAAGAAATAAGGAAAGAATGAAAGAAGAGAGAAAAACAAAATGCAATTTAAAAATTGAAATTACAGTTAAATGTGATCTACAGCAACAACTGGCACATCAGTAAATGTATATGATCACCTGTTGTGATGAACAGTATAGTTTTGTGTGTAGTTTTTCAGACACAGACTCCTGATACCAGGCGGTGAACCAGGCAGCAGGCTGCCTGGGCAAAAGCCCCAGATAAATCCGCCCCCCCGAGCTTTGATTGTCATGGGGAGCCGCCTGTGTCTCCACTCTCCCCTCTGCATGAGAAGTGATGGGGGAGGGCTGAGCGCTGACTTTTGACACGGGCATCTGTTGCTTAAAGTGCGCTTTCTGGAGCCTGTGTGCAAACTAACACTGTACGGATGCCCTCGCCCCCACCACCCTCACCGCTACCAACAAGCAACACACGGCCTGCACCTTTTCCGGTTAATATCGTTCCGGTTCTCCACATCGTTTGAGTCACTTCTCCTTTGGCACTGAGTGGTAGCTGGTTGAAAAACCACACATTTTCCACCTGCTTGTGTTATTGATGTTTGCAGAAGTCAGTTAAAGACTCCCTCCAGAGCACTACTAGGGCCAGTTGATACATATGTCAAGAGCAGAATGGCCAAGCTGTCTTCTGTTTGAGTATTAACAACGTTTCCAACTGTTTCCACGCATATCCAAAGCTCTCTCTCTCTCCAGGACAATCTGCTTCAATTTGGAAATGTGGAGACCATCAGAATCTCTACCTAATTAATTAATATTCGCTCCTGATTGTCTCTTTTTATGCTCCACTGGGTAAATCCCCCTCATCTGCGGCACAGATGAGGGGGATTGTTTAATGGCTCTTCTTCAAGCAGGCGATGTGCAGCATCTGTTGTCCTCACACTTAAGAGACGTTTTCCACTAGTAGCAGCCTGACAACATGAATACCTTCATTGAACAGTATATGGCATCAACAAATGAATTTTATTTCCTTTGTGCAGTTTTTTCTTTTGGTCAAAAGAAGTTAAAGATGAGCAATATTATGAATATGGATATGAGTACTCTCACTCTTTAATTACAAACTTTGAATTTGCGACCAACCACAAAAATTGGTATTCGTGAGAGAAAATATATTACTATCATTAAAATTATTTCTTTAACTTAATATTAATCCAGAATTTCAGTCTTTATTAAGTCTTATAGAAGAATAAATTATATTAAACTACTTGAATGTTTGAATTTCTGATGTAAAATAATAATGGCATGTCGCTATAAAACCTGCATGTTACAGTTTCTGCGCATAATAAGGAGTGTTTACTCTTAGTCGGGGTCTTCTGCTCGACACAACACTGTGAAATGGAAGTTTTGGAGTATTATTTATATGTTTATTTATTTATTTTCACATGTTTAGTTAAATTGCTCGGTATCAGGAATAAAAAAGGAGGTTGAGAGTTTGAAATTTCAGGATACAATATACCATAACCTGGCATGTTGGCCAAAGATTTGTGTCTAGTGTCTGTTTTCAGATCAGATAACTGTATCACGATCCAGACAATGATGTCATACTCACCAGACACAAAGGAGGAGGGCGCGCTCCATCCTCCTCATCATACTAACAGAATTACAGCAGATCAACCAATGAAAATGAGAGGTTTCTTCAAAAAAAACAAAAAAAAAAACCCTCCTTCACCTAATGTGTCTTCGTGTCCTCATGGTGTTATCCTGATTATGTTTGAACCTGGCTGCCTCTCTGACCTCCAAACTGATCCACCATCTGCTGCTGTTTCAGGCCATATTTGTCTCACTACATGATCACATTCACTCGTCTGGAAAATAAACACAAAGTGCTCTTTAAAAAATGATCTGTGAGCTGCCCGTTAGGAAGGAGAGGAAAATATGCATTGCGTAAAATATTTTTAATTCTTTCCAGAGACCCAAATCTGTGACTAGAGTCTCTGAATCTTAGAATATTTGTTCAAATCCGGTCATCTGTTGCCTTTTTTTTTTTAGCACCTTAAATTATTCAATTACTCAGGAGATTTTAACTTTAATCAAATCATCTGGGGATTCAGATGTTGCATCATGAACTGAACGGAAAATTGCAGATTTCAGCTATGGAAGGAATCACTTGATGCTGTATCAGCTCATGAAATATTGACACATCGGCTGAATCCCCGACTCCAGGTTTGAGGGCTACTGGGTGTGAGCTTTGAAGCCCAGCACGCTGGCGTTCACTCTGAGCCATCTGTATACGCAAAGAAGCAAATTATATTTAGATTTGCTTTGGAATCAGGTGGAGACATCCACCAGAGGAACCGTGGTTTCCATCAATACACCTTCTGACTGCCATCATGGCTTGTTTGCTCTGAGCACTGACAGGTGACTTTATCAGCACTGCAACCATGTTAGGGAAGCCAGCACAACATTTTATACTGGTTTGTGTGGATTTTTTTTGCTTTTTTTTTAATTATTATTGTTTTTTTTTCTTGATTCCTGCTGTTAAAAATATAGAATGTTTAATAAATGGCCTTGTGATATGTCTCGGGGTCAGTAACTGAAATGGGAACAACAAACTTGACCTAGTAAAAGGGAAGAACTCTTTACTCCAGTGGAGAAAAGCGGAAGACATGTCTTTAAAGTTTAAAAAAGAGAAGGGGGATATGTTTAGAGATGAGGATTGAGAAAAGAAAAAAAATACACAGTGAGTGTAATTTGAGTGTAATGTTTTTCCAGTGATCTAATTTGTGAAGCTGAAAATCTAGTAAGCTAGTAAATTGAATCCATTCAGGGAAAGATGTGGTACTGATGGTGCTGATCCGATATATAAAAAAGCTTGGGATATACTTTCAAACATTAATCATTCCAGTGAGGGTTGTTGCGTGTCCTGTCTGTGCATCTGAAAGCACGCAGACATATTTTTCTGGGAAGAATTTCTAGGCTCCAGCACAGCTAATGCAATAAATACTCTCCAGCATTCACACTGAAATAGGTGAGCCAGACAGGATTTTCCAACAGAACTGCAGACTAGACGGTCAATTCTGTGCCAGTTCTTGTCCAGATTTCATGTTTGGCGTTTTGTGTATTACTGTAGTATTGTTTTATTTGCCTTATTTAGATTAAAATAAGTTTGGGAATTAATTTGCAGCAGCCTAGCCAGTGAGCTTGCTATCGATGTGCTGAGAATAGACAGGTGGGGGCTAACTCATGATGGAAAGCAGCCCGCTGCCAGTGACCCAAACTAAGGTCAATGAGGAAGAGCAACAACAGCTGAAGCTCCACTGCACAGCTGGGGAGCAGGTGGGGAGGGTTAGGGAAGTCATAAATACAGTAGGCTACTGTACGAATAACGAAATGCAGAAAAATGTTACTTTTGTATAAAGAAACACAGCAAAAATAAATGATCACAAATAGATGATATCATCCCATTGTTCAGTTCAACCAGATCAAAAAAGGCTCTTTGCACAAGAGTGCATTGAACTGATATTTGAGTGAAAGCAGGCTTTGGTCTATTCCAGAATAGCAATGAGAAAAAGATGAATCCAATTTCCGATTTCAGTTCTATTATTCAATTTCCGGACCATGTGGTCCTTGAGAAACCACTGAGCCCAACAAAGCGACAAAGAGGAGTAAATAATTAATAACTAGTCTACGAGGACTCCTCTATAGGCCCGTAAAGGGGTGCTGTGGTTTGCTTTGTGGCAGTGCTTCGGTATGTAGAACCTGACAGAGAAACATGGAAGGTTCCCAGCCTCCGCTGGCTTGGTGCTTCCCGTAGCTCTTTTGAGCAGCTCGCTGTCTATACCATTCCACATCAGCGCACGTGAGTTAATGCATTCAGGTACCGATCAAGAATCATTGAGAATAAAACACATTTTCACAATCATTTCACGAGAAAAAAGATTTTATTCCAACTTTGTGTTCAACGGTGTGGTAGAAATACATATTTTCCTGTTTTCTGTATTTTTTTCTGTGTGCCTCCCAGACGCACAGGTTACAATCCTCATGGCCCAGGCACATTAACGGGAATAAGTGTGCGACCACAGTTTTACTATTGACCATCTTATTGAAACAACAATTGTTTTCCAAGAAGAAAATTGTGTGTTGGATGGTGGTAGATCTTAACTAGTTGATTATAAAGACACAACTGTTTAATGTGCCTGTTTGATTTATTTAATGTTCTTTTCATACATGTTGGTGTTGTGTTCCTATTTTAAATTTTAAGTCTATCACCTCATCAGTAATTATTGTCTGTTCTACATGGGAGACTCGGATGGATACTAGATGCGACCTGATGATGTCATTTGAGGATTTACTGTATCTGTCAGTAACACATCAGTAAAGAGGAGCTGTAGTATGTCCATAAATGTGTATTTTCATGATCATTTCTTCTTTCAAGAGTGTTTTATGCAAGAGTTTAGAAAACAGTGTCATAATCAAACCATCTTCCTGCATCATTGGAAAGTTATATTTTGACTTGTCTTTTTTTTTTTTTGCAACACAAATTAATGTGTATTTTACTATAACCAGAAGCTACAAATCAGAATGTGTAAAGCACCTTGACAGGTTCACCACTGACCTTGGAGGCCAGTGTTTTTGACATCTGTACCGTCGTGGCCTCGGCTTCAGCCTGATGTGGAGGCAGAAACTGAATCAGGCCGAGCCAAAAGGTCCTTTCAGTCTGGGAACAAGAAGGCTGCTCAGTAGAGCAGGGTGATGAACAACATCCTTGTAATCCTCACTGGTAATTACGTCACGACATAAAAGAGATATATAGCTGCACGGAACAACAAGGAGTTTATCGCCAATGTCCCAGCTCTCAGACACAGTGGCGGCCATTTATCATCAGTCACAATTATTCTATTGTTCCTGTCGGCTGTGGAAATCAATACAACTTGCTTCGGGATGTTAAAAATGTTATTTCTGCAACATTATCTCTAATTAGGGCTGCAGATGATTTTAATCACCATCTAAAATCAAGTATGCCTTAATTTGGAATTTAACAGTTGTATTTTGAAGTCAGTTCTTTGACAACATGGAGCCGCTGTGAAGATATCAGGACTGGAATAATGGGCTGCACTTTTCTAGAACATGGACAGCAGCATTCTGCAGCAGTGTAATGAATTTTTGTTTCTTGTTGTTGATGACAATAATGATGATTAAACAAAGTGAGGAATTATTTATGTAGAAGACTAAAAAATGTCTGTAACTGATGTCAGTTAATATTAACTATCAAAAGTTTCTGAAAAGATTATGAAATATTTTGATTATTGAACACTTTTTCTAAAACTTACATTAAGAGATTGATTTCTTTTTATTTCTGTATATTTTTACATCCATTTTTAATTGCATGGTTTTCTTTTATAGATGTTCTATAGACTTTTAATGGCGGAGCACCAAGTCTTGCTACCGTGAGCAGAACTTAGTTCGGTCACCTGACAGCGGATCTCCTGGGATCCCTCAGGGTAACAACAACAACAACAAAGCCGGTGACATTTTACTCACCTGAGTGCAGATGACACCAGCCTTGTTGTTACCTGGAGCCTTGATTTGAATGCTCCAGCTTTCTGCTGCCGTCAGAGGAGAGAGAGAGAGAGAGAGAGAGAGAGAGAGAGAGAGAGAGAGAGAGAGAGAGAGAGAGAGAGAGAGAGAGATGTTGATGAAGTATGAAGAGGAGAGTTGCCAAGGTAACTGGTTACTCAGCGACAAGCTCACCATAGAACAACACTCATGTTACATCAGTGTTGTTGCTGCCTTTCTCACCTCCCCCATCATCAAACTGTTTAACTGGGCACAAATCAAATATGAAAGGAAAGGTTCTCCTCAGACACACCCACTTTGTGTTAATAACAACACTGACTCACCATGTGGGCATTTATTCAGTCCTCACTCAGCAGCTGTTTCTGGGAATGCGCCATCTTTGCTTGAGACGAACCTGCTCCACTCACAAAGGTGGAATAGTGATTAGGTTACCATGGAAACCCTCTGAGCAAAACTGAAATTAAGAGATTGGAAGGCAGCAGGTCTTTACTGGGTGAGTGGGGAGCGTTACTGTGGATATAAAGGGGCGCTTCGTCTGTTTTCACAACACAGGAAGCAACAGGAAAGATCAACAACTGCACTCATTTCAGGATTTGAGATTTGACCTCTACTAGTCCTTCATTGCAAATTATTTTTCAGGGCTTCCTCCTTAATGGCTAGAAAATAAGTAAAACAGTAATAGATGGATAGATACACAGCAAATACTCCTCTGGTGGCACACAAGCAGAAGATCTGTTAAAGTTACATTATTTCATGTAATTGTTGCAAATGCAGATATCCACTATGCGAGGTCTCTGCTTTGTTGTTATCCTGAAGCTGAATTTTATTATCTTCATTTGGAACAGATGAGACTGTATTTTGCCTGCTTCTGTTTGTACTTTCTCCCTGGCTTTACCATTTCTTTGACCCCAAATTGGAATAAGTGGCAGTTAAAAGGATGAATGGATATTTCAGTTTCCTAAAAGAAAGAAAGAAAGTAACTGAAGTGAAAGTGACTAAAAGTTGTTCTTGAACTCTGGTCAACCTTCTACATCCTGAATCATTTGACTCTGAATCGGGGTAAATTCAAAACAAGGATGTGTGGAAATATGAGCTGTGTCTTGTGCTTCACTCGAGGATTAACTAAACAACGTGTGAACACAGTCTCCATCGTGTGAATCACTTTTTAAACTTAGATTTGACAGATGGATTTTACTAAATTTTACTTGTGTGCTACAGGGTTTCAGTTGAAGGACCCTTTAGGTCAAAAACTATAGATTTACGTCTGCACGCAGGGGTTCTGGGCAGTCAAGGCAGTAACATGAAGAAAGTATCCTGTTGTGGGAGGGGGCCAAGCAGGGGCCAGAGCAGGAACATCCATTCTGTTGACAATGCACAGATGCCTCAGATTCCAAATATTTTCTCTCCGCAGCATTGACGTCAGACTTGCGCTGACTTCAAGACCTCTTTTTCCTCCTCCCTCAGCTATCCCACTCTCCCCGCTAACTGGAGGTTGACCTGCAGGGGGTAAAGGGGTGACCCCTCCACTTTCTCTGGACACAATAGCCTTTGATACCCGATGGTGGGAAAGGGGGCAGAGTGGGGGAAGGGACCTTTGCTGCATATTGAGGGGTTTGGTCAGTGCTCGCAGCTCTTAAAGGGATGCTGCCATTGACGGTTAAATCAATTGGGGATGGTGACGTCGTAGCGAGGCTGAAAATTGTAACAATTGCAATTTACAACAGTGCTCCACCCTTCCCCCGAAAATATAGAGCTCCGCTTTCATGCCTTTTTTTTAGATGAAGTGTGGGGGCATCAGACAGAAAAAGGTGCGGTGGGGGGGTGACAAAAGGAAAGGCAGTGAAAGACCAGAGAACACAAAATGCTGCTTCATCTTCATCCAACAAAATGCTGCTTCACATTAAAAAAAAAAAAAAAAAACATTTCTCAGAGACGCTTCACTCGGCTGCTCTCCCTACTCCTCATTTTTGCTTTTCTTCACCACCTCAGTTCATACCAGCAAACACTTTCAGGAGATTTGGTGGGTGGAAGCAGGGGTCAGTGAGGTTTAAATCCCAGCTAGGGACTTTTGGTGCTGATGGGTGGTCCAATATTCATAGTGTGGGTTGTGACAGAGCAGGACTTCTTTAAAGAATCATTAGGTTTGATCAAGAATAAGGCTCAATGCTGCCCCCTACAGTTTAAATGGAGAAAACGAATGAGAACGCAACATTGCCATCTCAGCGTTCTTCTTCTGGTGTTTTTCTGTAGATGAAATGGTGGAGTGTAAATCCACAAGCATGCAAGCCACTCCAGATCCCATGGGTTTAATATTTTTACAAGCCTGAGAGAGAACGTTCATTGCAGAAGAATCCAGATACCGGTGTGTGTATGTGTGCGTGCGTGCGTGTGTGCACTCCGGCAAGGGGGTAGCCGACAGATCCACTCAAAGCCAGCTGGAGGTACATGGTTGCCATGGTGACTGTGCGGGCTGAAGGCACTGTGAGCATATTGAGTGTGCAGAAAATGAGTCCCTTGAGATCTCTGAGTGGATTTAAGATGGCTGTCAGAGTGAGATTTGACTGTGCTTTCGTGAGCGAGCACACTCACGCACAGACAAACATGCACTGATGAATGTGTCGTTGCTTTCATCTCCACCCAGCTTTGATGTTACCAGCAGAGGAGATAGAGCTGGTGAACAGCGTGGCCAGATCCCCATTCCCATGGCTGCAGTGACTACGTGACAAACCAAAAGGAAGAGCATGTGATCTCCTCTCCAGATGTTGACTTTTTCTTTCCTCTCCTCAACAGGCAGGAAATGAAAAGCAAATATTTCAAATGTGATAATTTACAAAATCATAATAATGAAGACGAATGTTTACATACAGGAAGAGTCACAGCATCGTGTTTCCGTAGCTTCACAATGGGCAACTTTTTACAGCTGAACTTTGATAAAATAAATATGAAGAATAAATGAATAAACTATTATTATTATCACCATTATTACTACTACTACTACTACTACTACTACTACTACTACTATTATTATTATTATTATTATTATTATTATTATTATTATTATTATCATTATTATTATTATTATTATTATTATTATTATTATTATTATTATTATTATTATTACCTTTATTATTATTATTATGAACAGGAACCACACATCAAGCAGCCTGCTCTCCAGCCAACCTCGACACTATTCCACTTACGAATTCATTAAGCCTCTTTTCAGGGGCACCACCTCCGAGCCCCATGTTCTCCGGGGCTGCTTTCCTCTATTAATGTGTTGGTGTGTCTTCATCAGAGCAGCCCTGTGAACATAATGAGGCTGGGTTGGATGTTTCTGCCAACTAATATTTAATAGACTAAAGCTTTTTAAAACTTTTTTGGAGCCTGCCAACAAGTTTTTATTTGAACATCTGTTTTCGCCTGAGCTCGTTCTTGAAAACAAGCTAGATCTGGGTGCACTCCGCTTTGAACTGGGGAGAGTGAGCGTGGAGCAGAGCCGCACAATGTTGCAGCCAATCTTGAAAGCACATGGAAAAAGAACGCTTCACTGCGGCTGTTGATTGATGTGTCAAAGTAAGAGTTCCTCCACGTTGTTTTAACTCGTGCCAAACTTTTAACTGACTGCTGCACAAAATTTTTATACTGGCAAGTGGAGCTTCCACTTTTTAACGATTTTCACCAAAAGGAAAAAAAGTTTCTTGACGTTTTGACGACTTCTATTGTTTCTATCAGTGCTTAACAGACAAATCTTCAGTCCAAAACAAGCATTTAAAGTCTGGAACTTCAGCTCTTCAGGAAGAACTCGTGAATGCCTTTAACTGACTGCTGCAAGTGCCTGTTTTGATCTTGAGAGGAGCTTTTCATCTGTCTGGCCTGTCTTTGTATACAAAAGCTCATCATGGTGTTCCACAGGGTTCAGTGCTCGGGCCAATCCTGTTCACTCTTTTCATGCTCCCTCTAGGAAATATGATTCAGAGAAATGGCATAAATTTTCATTGCTATGCTGATGATACACAGCTGTATTCATCCGTGAAACCTGAAGAAACAGAGCTGTTAGACTCCAGGCATGTCTCAAAGACATAAAAAAACTGGATGACCTCCAATTTCTTACTATTAAACTCAGACAAAACTGAAGCCATTTTTCCTGGACCTAAACATCTGAGGACTAGATTATCTGAGAGCATTCTCTCTTTGGATGGCATTAATCTGTCCTCCAGTACGATTACAAGGAACCTGGGAGTTATGTTCAACCAGGACATTAATTCTCCCTCATATTAAACTGGTTTCTTCTAGGACTGCCTTCTTTCACCTCCGTAACATTCCCAAGACCAGGAGCATCCTGTCTCAGCGTGGTGCTGAAAAACTCACCCCTGCCTTTTTAACTTCTAGACTGAACTACTGCAACTCATTAGTCTCTGGATGTCCAAATTATTCCATTAATAACCTGCGTCTGATCCAGAACGCTGCCGCCAGAGTTCTGACAGGAATCAGCAAAAGGGATCATATCTGTCCGGTTTCAGCTTCTTGTTTTATGTCTCTCTCTCTCTCTCTCTCTCTCTCCCTCTTCTCTCTCTCTTTCTCTCTCTCTCTCTCTCTCGCTCTCTCTCTCTCTCTCTTTCTCTCTCTCTGTATCTTTCTGCAGGTATGCCGTCTCCAGACCTTCATGCTGCTGCATGGGTCCTGGCCTCTGACAAACCCTTTTTATAACAACCTGCCTGTGCTGTATTATGTATATATGGATTATGTATAATATGTTTGCTATGTTTGTATAATTGTCTCTCTCTCCCTCTCCCTCTCTCTTTTATTCTCTCTGTCCTGTCTCCCTCTTCTTCTCCTCCTTTACCTAGCCTGCTTTCAGCAGGATGGTTCCTCCTTGTAAGTCGGGTCCTGCTCAAGGTTTCTTCCTGTTAAAAGGGAGTTTTTCCTTTCCACTCTGCTTACCTGGGGGTTCCGGCTCTGGGTTTCTGCCTCTGTAAAGCACCTAGAGACACGTTTATCGTAAAAGGCGCTATACAAATAAACTGAATTGAATTGGAAATAATCTCCTTTCCTGTCAGCAGCACTTGACAGCCCATAGACGCTGCTGCTCAGCAATAGAAATCTCCATGACACTGGAGAAAAATGTCCTTTCAAGACAATGTTCAGTTCCTCTGTCCACCCTTTCACTTCCTGTGAGCTCTTGCCTCAGCAGACAAAACTAAGTCATTCTTTTCACATGCATATCCATAGTTGCCGGATCAGGCCCTTTATTTGTGTGCAATGGACCGGAACACATTAAACATTGCAGTTTTAGCCACTATTTTATTAGGTGTATTTGCATGTCTGTTGTATATGTCTGTTGCTCTCTTTATGTAGAATTTTGAATTTCAGCTACTTTTAGCTTGTTTTCCAGTTTGTCTTCTGTTGGGGATGAGTTGGGAATCTACTTATCTAGTGTCCAGATTTTACATTTTTCAAGTGGTCTCACAATACTTAAGTGAGATATGCATGTTTGTGAGCAGAGCACCGTCATCGAGGTGATGGGGGAAGGAGGGCTCTGGCCAAACTGTCCTCTAACACCTCCCACCTTCTGCATCAGACTGTGGGGACCGTAGGCACCTCTTTCAGGAGCAGACTCAGGCACCCAAGGTGTAGGAAGGAGCACTTCTGCAGGTCCTCCATCCCAAAGACCTTCAGAATGTTCACTAGTGCACTATAATTCTGTCATGAGAAACATTTTCACATCCCAGTAGTTTTGATGCTTGCTGATGTTGCATCATTGCTCTGATGTTTACTGATGTCTTAGCTTTGCGCTTTATGGTCTTTTTTTCCTTCCACTCATTTACTTATTCATATCTGCTGCATATCCATGTTTCACCTGTGCAATAACACCTCACCACTGAGCATCTAACTGGGTGAGGCTGTGTGTATGTGCTGTTTTTCTTTTTCTCTTATTTCTTTTATTATTTGCTAAATGCTTATTTTCATCTTTGTTAGTCAATGTCTCTTTTACATTGTGTTTGAGCTGATGTAATGGGAAAATTTCCCCACCCTGAGATCAATAAAGGTTCTACTCTTATGTTATCGCCCAATGTCTTTCTCCACATATACTCCTTAATAAGATTTATTTTGTTCTTTCACATCTGTGAGCAAAATAAATGCAGCCACAGCACAAGCAGAAGACAAAAGACATCAAACATGGTAGCGGAATGTCGATGAAGAGCCACTTCTGCCTCTTCACCTCTGCTACATACAAATCTAACAAAAGAAGCGACGCGTGTGAACAAGGGTTCTGTCAAATGCCACATTTCTGAAGAACATACAAACATGTCAGATTCCGTTAACATAATTATCTGTTGACTCCAGATTTCTATGGGCACATAGTGACACTGACCCCATATGTGCCCATATGGGACCATATGGCACTTATGGGCACTTATGGACCCAACATATGGGGTCAGTGTCACAATGTTTGCGTGAACTCAATAATTAGAGGATGAACTTGGAGTTTGAAAAAAAAAAAAAATTAATTCATTAAGTTTCATGACCTTCAAGTGGGTCAGTGTGGGACGTTTTAAGCAAAACTGAGTATTAGTTGACTACAATATATGTGTTTTTTTAAGTCCCATTTTAAATAAATTTATAGATAAATTAATACAATGAAAAGTCTGAGAGACTAAGCTAAATGCTGTTAAGTACCCTGCAGACCCTAATAAGCTGCTGCCCTAATATAAATGGAGAGAAAGTTAGAGAGGGAGCACAGACCATTGCACACGCCTCCCCTAAAGCTGTGCTTGTGGTTGTGCTGGGCCTCCCTCCATCCTGACCTCTGTAGTTAGGCTTCTCCAGATCCTCCGGGCAGCAAAGAAAGCACTCACCCAGTGTGAAATATCTGCAAAGTATTAGCACGGACCAACCACAATGGCAGATGGTTGCACACAGTTCTGCACAGCGGTGCGAGATGACACATCCGGTGCAGGCCAAAAGAACACAGCATCCCTTTGTGAAGCATCATTGTGCGGCTAGGGGGAGGTGGCAGTCTCAGGGGAAGAGAGGAAACGCCTTTTGTTTTTATCTGTAACTGTCTAAATCCTTGCTCTTTTCACGGGGAGGCTGTGGCAAAATAGTTATTGTCCCGTCATAGAAAAGTATAGGTCACAAATGTTACTGGTCCTGAAGTACAATTGCTCATTGGAGCGTCTCAACATTCCAAATCATTTCCTCCTAAAGAGTTCCAGGATTACCGTTTGACTCAAAAATCAACCAGGCCTCGAATCATACTTTCCCCGCAGTAAGAGGATCTTCTAACGCTCCTCCCAACTATAACAACAGAGCAGATGGAGGAGAAAAGTTCAGTTGGAGGTGAATGAAGAGGAAAAACAGACTGTTTAAAAAGTGCCCAACAATGATGTAAATTACTCAACAGAAAGCAGACTGATTTCTCTTTGGTTCACTAGTTGAGCTGTTTGGGGGGGTTTTTAATCTTAATTTTAAAAGTGTTAGGTTCCTGCGTGGTCTGGGGTTGTGTTGTTGTCTTGGTTGTTTTTACTTTTGTCCACTAGGGGGCGCGGTGGTTCAATTTAATTTAATTCAGTTTATTTATATAAAGCCTTTTAGAATAAAATTGTCTTCAGGTGCTTTACAGAGGCAGAAACCCAGAGCCGGAACCCCCAGGTAAGCAGAGTGGAAAGGAAAAACTCCCTGTTAACAGGAAGAACCCTTGAGCAGGACCAGCCTGACAAGGAGGAACCATCCTGCTGAAAGTCGGCTGGGTAAAGGAGAAGAAGAGGGAGACAGGACAGAGAGAATAAAAGAGAGAGAGAAAGAATAACAAATACACAAACATAGCAAACATAATACAGCACAGGCAGGTGCTGACAGTGGACATCGGGTTTGTCAGAGGCCAGGATCCGTGCAGCATGAAGGTCTGGAGACCAGACCCCTGCAGAAAGATACAGAGGGAGAGAGGGGGGGGGGGGCGGACATAAAACAGCAAGGATGACTGGACACACTGATAATCCCAGGTGAGAAGAAAAGGAGGAGAGCATTTATTGCCAGACCATTTATTGCATTCTGCAACTAAACCATTATAGGGTAAGAGCAGTCCAGTCTTCACTGGTGACAGGCACACCTGAAGCGCATCACCATCAACCAGCATATTTAAGGCAGCTGCACCTGCTCAGTAGCACCGGATCGTTTCTCCTGCTGAGTGGTACCAGGACTCAGACTGGATGTTCCCCGTGTTTTTGGATTGCTTCTCACGAGTGTTTTTTCCCTGTTTCCAAGGTCGCCACGAGAGAGAAGAGTCCAGGTTCTGGTTTTCAGACACTCCACAGTGGAGCCTCCCTGCGAAGATTCTGGACTTTCAAGCCTTCTTTGTGATCACAGTTTTTCCTTTTTCTTTGCCCTTTGTACGCCCAGTTAAAGGGTTGGTTTTTGATTTGGAACTGCCATCTCGTATCTACGTTTGGGTCCTTGATTAAGAAAACCGGATGGATGGATGGATGGATGGGTGGATGGGTGGATGAAGCGTGTAAAAAATTAAAATAATCAATTACAAATGACAGTTAGAGAAACAAGATGTCAGAATCAAAATTATCAAACCTCATCATTTAAATAGCTGAAAGTTAGTTAGTCGGTCCATCGGCCAGGCAGCCAGTCCCAATGACACAATAATTTAGTGATATTTTCATGTTGGACTAAGTGATCATTTGCCACGTCAGCAGTTTTTTTTCTCGTGTATTCAAAGGCTCTGGAGGAGCTCGGTCTGGATAGTTTCAACCCTCTCTAATGCTCCTAGCACACATGCAGCCAGGATGTGGATCTCATAGACAGCAGCTGCAGTTCTCTGTCTGCCAAAAAAGCCACTTCTCACTTTCCAGCACTGAAAAACAGAGATGTGAAACTCGTCTGTTTCTAGTTAGCACCGTGCTCACAGGGTAACAGCACGGTCAATATCCTGGCTGTAGCTGGCGAGGTCGGTTCTGTCACATGACGTCTACAGAACTGCAGATGGGGTTTTTCAACTACTGTTCATTTTCTGCAAGATATACAGATGACTCATAAACATGGACATTAGGGTAAAGAACTGGTTCTCTCTTATCTCTAAACTATTCTTTTTCTTGGAAACCCTGACTTCACTATTATCAACAGACACGTCAGATATTAATATTATGAGTAAGAGAAACCTGCTGCCCTCCCTGCATTCATCAGTCAGACAAACCCATGTGATAAATGGACGTGAACCCAGGGAATTATGTCAAATATTACTGAGTGGACAGTAACCGACCATCTGAAGACATTTCCCAGGTTTGGCTTTGAGGAGGTGTAGATTTACTCAGACAGTAAACTGTCGTAAATGTGGCTTTTCCCCTTCGGTTTTCCCCACTTCCACTGTGATGTATTGTAAAACATATAATTTCCCCTCCCATTCTCTCCCCAGCTGTGAAAATATTTTCCCTGTCAAACATCTGTTGCAGGAATGCGGGGACAGAGCTGGCCCACTTCCTGTCAGTAAAGCTGCTGAATGGAATGCAGCCCCCAGCCGCCCTCCCCTCTGCTGACTTCTTCCCACAGCGGTTTCACAAACACACCAAATCCAACTCTCTGAAGCTTTCTACTCAAATGTACCAGTGTTCTGTTTGACAGAGGACAAGCCCAGCCCTCTCAAACATGTGTGGGCTGAATCTTTACATTCTGATCACAGGTAAAAAATGATAAGATGAGATACGACAATAAAATGTAAAAAATTGATAAAATGTAACATATATACGGTGTATACACAGCCTCATCTGGTTGAATGTGCAGTGGGAAGGTGTTACTGCTGGGTAAAAACTGGCAGATTTAAATTAAATGTATAAGTAAATGAGTGGAATGAAAAATTGCATTGCTAGGACATGAGTGAGAATTGGATGGATTGTGAGAAAGGTTTGTTCCCTGTCAGAATCATGGCGCTGCACTGGACAACCTAACGGCGTTTGGGACGAAGGACCTGCAGAAGCGCTCCTTCCTACACCTTGGATGCCTGAGTCTGCTCCTGAAGGAGCCCCCATCAGTCTGTCCGCGGGACGTGTTGTCCATGATAGAGGACAGTTTGGCCAGAGCCCTGCTTCCCCCCATCACCTCGATGACGGCAGCAGCTCAGCAGTGGCCCGAAGGATCCCAGCCTCCTCAGCAAGGAAAGGCGACTCTGACGCTTCTTGCGGTCAGTGTTGTCCAGTTCCATTTATCGTGTTCCACTCATCAAGATCACTCCTTTTTTTATCTTTTGGTTTGCTGTGTTTATCATCTAGTCAAAATCCTCCACCACCACTGGTCCAACTCTTTCTGCCCCATCAAATATATGGATAGAAAGAAGATGACCTGCTGGGTGACAGAGCTCAGGCAAACATCTTCAAGGTAGCCGGTCCACAGTGGACAAAGCCCGGTCCAAAAGCAGCGCGGTGGCGTGTTGATGTGGAGGCTGTGATAACCCTCTTGAGTCATGAGGTACAGACGGCATCTGTCAGTCACTGTCAGTCACAGTCTGACCGCGCTGGGTAACCATAGCAGCAGGTCGCTCGCTGCGCTTTATCTCTCCTGGAGGTTTCTCTTTATGTACAACTTCCAATGAATAAATGGAACTTTTCTTTGGGGTTTTGGAATTTGGACAAATGTTGTTACATAGATGGACAAATAGAAACAGAACATAAAAATGAATCGATGGCTAAGGGGGGGGGGCTTTAAGTCAAACACGGTTGAAACCATTTCTCCATGTCTCCACCCCTGACTGACCCCCCAAGGTCAGGCTGTCCAGGAAACAGACGGCCAAGGGTCCGAGATACGACCACAAGCTTCGGCCAGCTGTGGTTTGCCCCGCTCCTCTGTGGCTGGATGATGAAGGTGTGCGTGAGCGGAGTGTGAGTGACCGACCATGCAGATTTGGCTGCCCCGTGGCGTGGCAGGGGCAGCTGGGATGCTGCACGGTCTTGGCATCATCTCATGTGGACTCCTGGCACGAGCACTCGTGCACGCCACTGTGCTGGCGGCCTCTGCACCAACTGCCACTCTCAGCACAAGTCTGCTGAAGGACACAGAAGATTAGCGGGGAATGCTGAATTTCCTGCCAAACATCTCTAAAGACATGAGAAAATGCCAAATGTGAGGTGAATACGTACCAATAGTTGTGTGACATTTTATGAGTTCAGGTATTAGTCAGGTCGCAGAACCAGCACCAGTCATGACAGTGATGCTGTGTTTGTCCCATTCATATTTGATTATGACTATTACCTACTGCTCTTTTTCTATCTGAAGCCCCAAAAGGATCAGTTCATGGAGAGGTTTGTCCCTTCTTTGCGTCTACCCCCCCCCCATGGTGATTTGCACTCAGATGTCGACGGTTTGGCATTAAATCTTAACTAACATCACTGTCCCCTTCTTCAGCGCTAGAAAATGACTTCCTGCCAGGAGCCATAAAAACCAAGAATCTTCGTAAGATCATCTTACTCCGGGGGCCCCTAAACCCTTTAATTGTTGAAGAAGAGTCTTTGGTCCTGGCAGGAGCGTCACAGCAGCGCAGCTTCAGCTTCTGTGAGCGTGGCTCATCAGCATCTCTGCAGGCCGAGATTAAACTAGACAATTTAGTTAGAGATTTTTAATCCAAACTGTTTTATTTTCTGTAATTTTACAGACTTCATATTTTCACATTGTAATCTGATGATACAGTAAACATAAATACCTGTTAGGTATTACCTGGGGGTTAAAGCTCTCGGTTGCTGCCTCCATAAAGCAAATAGAGACAATTTTTATTGTAAAAGGCGCCATATAAATCAAACAGAATTGAATTGAATTGAATAAATCACGTATTATCTGTTTAGTACAGTAAATTCACTTGAATACCTATATTCAATAAACCGCTCACCCTTCATACTTATTTTTGCTTTTTCCCCCCTCGAACACATTCAGGTATTAAAAAGAAGAAAAAAAAAGTCAGCTTCACTCTCATGTTGACTGAGGTCGACTGTCCATCACTGATGTCAGCAAAGATGAATGAGCCATTGTTCCGCCTCTCCATCCTATTAAAAAATGAGTAGTATGGTTCAGGATATGGATGCTGCTGTCATATGCCAGCGCGATTTGTACAAGTTAGCACACTTAGCTGACATTTATCTCTGATTTCCTGGCATCCACTCACAACATTTTAAATAAAGGATCAAATCAGTTCCACACACGTTGCTGCAATGTGAAATGTAAAAAATGCAAGCTTTGAAATGGGGACGCAGTTATTACTCAGCAGCAGCTCATATCTCCGACATTTAATGAAATGATCTAAAATAAGCACTCAGGAGTTCCATCACTACACAAAGTCAGTGCAGGTGGTGGTATTTTAAATGAGTAGGAAGCTTATTTTAGGTGGGAAAAAAATCCTATTTAAGAGTTGTGCCATAAAATGCCGTTTGTTTAGAACTCCGGTGGCTGTGCCCAGAAATGGATGTACTGTATATGTTACATTTAAGATTATTTGAAGATAAGATTTTTTGATGATCACCTGTAATACTATATAATTTCAGTATTTCTTTTTTTTACTTAATTATCTCACTATTGCACAAACCACAGTTTAGACCCACAACAGTTTTGTAACTAGGTGTGATACAGTATTTGCATGAAGTGTTATGCAGCTTTTTAGTTGTTTAATCTTGTGTTTCTTCTTTGCTAAGTTTATTAATTACGTAAACACTTGCTGGAGTAGAGTTCTGATTCCAGATAAAACTGTGCCACTGAAGTGAAATGCACCTGTTTGAAAAACATCATTAATTAGTTAGTAAAGAATGTTTTAAAGTATTGAAAAACCCCAGTGGAATAAAAAATGTGCTAACAGCAAAAATGACCAGACCAGTGGTATCAGTAATTAATCTGAGCTCCAGTTGGTCTACAGCTGAGCTGAGTTTGAGATGTGATTTGTGTGTCATGTGTATGTTTATATGTAGGCGATCTTTTGTGTTTTGGTGTTCATGCAGTGAAAGGCAGAGTCAGCTATGTTTGTGACCTGTGGCGTTGGTGACCCCAGGGGTGGGGTCCAGAGAAAAGATGAAATGAAAAGATAAACCTTCTCTCACATTTTCATTGTTACAATGCATTTTGCTGATTTTT
>BJFM01000383.1:110881-130585 GCA_016586285.1 Arothron firmamentum
TCCTATACTTGTGTTCCAAGAATGTCATTTTGTAATAATACCAGTGGCCTGAGAAAGATGTGACACCCAGAGAAAGATAGAGTGCTGCTGTATTGACTGAGCCAGGTCCTGATCGCTGTGTAATAATACTCCATGAGATCGCATTGCCAGATCTGCAGATTTATGAGCTGTCTGTGGTGTCGCACAGCTTTTATTTTCCCCTTCAGCATTTCTGGAGGAGGCTGGCAGGGATCCTGTCCTGCAGCAAACCGAGAAACAAAAGAGGACACCCTTCTTTCTGCCAACCTGCAGCACTTTTCACGTCAACATGGACCAACACTGCCCCCTTGAGTGTCTGCGGCTAAACTGCAGCTAATAAAAGATGGCAGGAGGGGAAAGGGGGACAGAAAATGATGACAAATCAGATTGCTTTCTCTTGCTCTTGCTTGCTCTCTCTTGCCGTCTCTTGCTCTTTCTTTCTTTTTTTCTCTCTCTCTCTCTGTGTACCTGATAATATTTTGCAGACTCAAAACAGTGCTGTTTCTATTTTACTATGAATCTCAGGTAAATTCGGTGATACAACACAGTGAGCTCTGTACAGGTAAGTACAGGTATGAGTTTGATTGCATTTGATCTCACATTCAGTGCTGGTTGCACATATAAAACACACATATTTTGTCAAATAGTTATTCCTAGTCCAGTTGTGGATTTTTTTTATTGGTAATAAAGCAAGCTTTATTTATATTTATTTATATATGATGCTTCATCATACTTGTGCATCTGCAAAGATGCACGTGCGGAATATAGCTGTGTGTGTTGAAAAGTGATGCAACTATACCATTCATGTATCTATCCATCTTCTGGTAGCTGCCACTTACTAGAAATTGGGGGTCAGAGGGGTTGCTGAGGCGCTCACACAGCCACTGGCTCTCAGGTAGATGAAGAAGGTGTCTTCCATGTCATTTGAAATGCGTGGTGGGATGTTGTGGTGGTTGATGGAGAGTTTATGCTGTCTGACAGGGAGGTTTGTCTGAATCAGTGTCCTTCCACACACACACACACACGCACACAGAGCGACAGCAAAGAGGATGACGGGAGGTTGACTGTCCCCTGGGGGCCACAGTTGTGAAAGGTGTTACTGGCTGTGGCTTTATTATTATTATTATTATTATTATTATTATTATTATTATTATTATTGTTGTTGTTGTTGTTGTTGTTGTTGTTGTTGTTGTTGTTGTTGTTGTCGTTGTTTTATTTTTTTCTGAACTCACAGACATCATACATCTACTGTTAGAAGAGCGAGAGGGGACCCAGAAGCAGATCACACAGCAGAGTAAAAATCAAGGTTTAATAATAAACGGAATAAACAGTTTACAGCAAAGAAAAGCGCTCCACCGGAGGATAAAAGTTCTACGGAGCCCCGAAACTGGCTGAACAGAAGGCGAGTCCTCACACAGCGGGACGCGGCGACCTCAGCCCGAGTCAGCAGTCATTAGACAGAATATGCTCCACAATACGGATAGTTTCAAAAAGCAACATGTCTTCCACTCAGGAGACTCAAGGGTCCGACGCCGGTGACCAGCGGACAGCGTCTTAGATCCAGCCTGGATGGCAACTGGTTGCAGGTGCGCGTCACCTGCTGGGTTTCACGGTCGCCAACACCAGCTACAGAAAACCACGCACCAAAACAAACCAGAGCAAAAGTGAGTCACTGGGATTTGATTATTCCTTTGAATGTGTGTTTGGGGTGATAACTGGTTTTGTGAAGTGAAGCATGTGTGTGTCAGTTTAAAGTGTGTCTGTGGTGTTTTGTGTGTGGTTGGAGGACTTGAATTAAACTGTGATAGAACATGAAACTGATCTGGGTCTATTGTGTACCTCACTTTAATGGAGTAATGGTGACTATTGAGGATATTCATGAATTCTGAAAATTGGGAATCACTGCATGGCCAGATGTCATCCAGGTTTCTGGGGTAAAGAGCAGGTTGTAAAAAAAAACAAACATTTTGTTAATTGGTGATTGAAGAGAAAGTCGTTATCGTTAAGGAATAATTCAGTTAGTTGTAGAAGTTCTGTGGTTGGTCATTTTTGATCGAATCTCTTTTGAATCTTTTTTGTGATGATTGTAGGCCCAGATCTGTGTCATTGTCTACTGTCCTGGATGTGGCTAAAGTGATGGATGCAGTTTATAGTTTGTTTTGGGGGTTTTTTGAGCGATTTCTTTTGGGGGCCGGCATTCTGCTCTGGATAAGATGTCCGGGATGTCAGATGTTCATCGACAGCAATGCCTGAATATTGCCATGAAGGAATTTTTGTGTGGGATGGTGAAGGGCAGCCATTTCTGGTTCCCAATTTTGTACGTCTGTTATTATGGTGGAGGTGAAAGTAGTCTATGAGTTTGATTCTTCTGTGGACGTAATGAAAGTCCTTTTAAAGTTCATCCCGTTTAAGTTTCATGGGATTTGGAATTAATGATGGGCCTCTGTCCAGGCTCTGCTGGGGTGCAGATGGAGGTAAGTTGAGGATATAACAGGGAGGAACCACAGCCAGGTCACATTTCTGTACTGAGTTTGTTTTGGTCATTGTTGTAAATTTATTGGTGCCACTAGTTGTCAAAAATAAAGGACATTATCTTTTTTTGGTAAAGGAAATTTCCAGCACTATGGGGTAGTATTGGATGTTGCTCAGTTTTAAATTGTCCTGTTGTGGCTGTGTGAGGTTTGGTGAATAATTAAGATTAGGGGATTTAAACGTCTGCATTAGGGAAGGTCAAATTAGCCAAATGGAAGAACGCTTCAAGTTATTTTATTATCATTTGTCTCGTCTTGTTCTCTATTATTATTTCCTGATGCAAGGGCCGCTGTCTTTGCATTGGTATTGGGGGAGGGATGTATTTGCAAACTTTGAGGAAATGGTTGGTGTTAGCTCCAGGATGTCTGTCCAACGGGATGCTGGAGTAATTGTTAGGGTGTTAGGTCTTAGGGTGTCAGTTGTGTTGGCTCGGGTCAGAGTAGGGAGCTGGGGAATGCACTGTGTCTGTGAAAGTTCTGACAAACCTACAATTCAAAATGTTCAGCCCAATACTGTTGGAGCAGCTGAGCCAAAAATTGGATGTTTTTACTAAATACCACGGGAATTGTTAAATATTGAGAAATGGATGGAACTTTAAGATGATGTTATGAATCAGGCTCTGAAAGAGCTGTAAATCTAACTTATACGGAACTATAAACTTGCTTAGGGAATTTGTTGGAGCAGCTGAGGTTGTTGGCAGGAACTGTAATGGAGTAACATGCTCTTCAATATCTTGCAGGAATGTTCCTCTTCACCTCTGCATTGGTAGCTATACCATCAGTGTTATGAATATATATGATCTTAGTATATGTGGCTTTTTTTTCAGGCTATACTTTTTTAAAAATTGTTGGTTTTTGGATAACACATCCATCACTCAAGTCGAGAACAGTTTTTGGTTTAAAATGTTCACGAGTTACTTTCTCCAGATTGCCAGTGTTGTGCAGTGTTAATTCCTATAGTTGAGAGAAAAAAAAACTTGTCATGTGACAATTTGATCCATGAATCTAATGTAATAATCTAATGTAATTGAATTTTACTGTCGGTTCTCTGAACATTGTTTCAGGATATTCCTGCCATCACCTAAGCAAACCTCCCAAACAAGGACATCAGCAGTGGGACAAACCATTTCATTCCTTGGTGAAGACAGCTTTTGCGAGTGGAGGCTGATTCATTCTGTTTTCCCAGCAAGCCAGACCGTTCAGTCCTTCTCACACCCTCCTCCTCACGACATGTGTTTTAAATCAGTGCTCACTGTCATGAGATAGGATTCTCACTGAAGAACCAACAGTAAACATGCAGAGCTGCAGTACATTAAGATGGCTGGACAATGTTTCCTGCGTGCTTATTTTCCCAAAATGCAGCTATCTGTTCATCTACTCTCCTCAGGCATGCCCCCATCCTATTCCAGGATCATAAAGCAGTTTTTCTGGGAAAAACACTGAATCTTTTAGGTATATTTAGTATTCTATAATTATCATTAAATTTCCCAAAAAATATCTCCAAAGTGCAAAGCGGCTGAACTCCCGACAAGTGCGGTGGGCGCTCTTTCTGGCTGAGTTATTGCCCAGGTTTCTGTAAGGTCAAGCCAGACGCCTTGTCTCCAGGCCTGGAGAACATTCTGCAACGCACAGGGAACATTGGTGAGCCAACATGGGGAGAGATGCCTTCCGAGATGCCTGCCTCTTGGAGTTCCTTCTTGCCCTGGGTCGGGTACGCGCACAACTCTTTGGTCTCTGCCGCAGCTGGGTTGTTGCCTTTCATGGCCTCCCTTGGGTACCGGCCTCCTTTGTTTGACTTCCAGGAGGACGAGGTGGTATGCCCTCCGTTCAGGTCGATCTGTATCGCTGCAGGAGCTTATGGAGGCGGGTTTGCTCCTACATTCATCCCAACGTTCCCAGAGACAGTCCAATCTGTTTCGAGCCTCGACTTCTTCCTATCATCCAGGCCAGAAGGTGTGGATCTTCCCCTCCAGGTTGAACTCATTCCTGCTTCCTGTCTGCATTTACAGGTCCAACTAAAGCTAAACAACACAAACCATACTTTAATTGACAATGGCACTTACAGTTTTCTGGTTCGTGTTCGAATGCATGTTCTCCACGTGTCTGCGGTAGGTTTTCATCATTTTCCTTACACATTTGAGGGACGTGCAGCCTCTGTAATTCCAGTACCAATAGATATCATGAATGAGATTCCTACTGGCCCAGTGGAGAAATCCTTACTAGTAATCTGAAGAGTGTAATAAATTATTTCACTAATTTAAGAATAATGATTCTTGATGTAAATACTGCAAAGGCGTTATGGGTTGGGCTATCTACATTTTATTTAATGGGTTCTAAAAATGTGAACACATCTTCGTATGAGAACTATTATTGGTTGGGCATGATCTTCAGGACCTCTGACAGCAAAATACGTGAAAGAAATTAGATTCTTTTTCTGTTTATTAAGGCATAACCAGTTAAAGAAGCAAACTGTTGGCTGATATCTTTAAATGAAACTGCTAGCGAGAGCTGTCAGCCATGACACCCAGAATGTTGTTATTGAGGTCATACTTTCTGGTATGTGTGTAAGATGATACTGTGGGCTGAGGATTGACCTGCTGTACCCTCTGAACCCCCGACTCGCTCCCTGACCAGGAGGCGGAATACTGACTTCATGAGTTTAAAGCAGCCTGCTCTAAAGTTTCATGCACAATTGCAGGTAACATGTACAGAAGTTGAAGAAGCTTGATTCTGTTTCCCTTTTTATCTTTTTGGTCTACAAGCTGCTCTATCATTAGTTTTTTGGGCTGTTGTTGGTATTAATCTGGCCAAAATAATTTTTAATTTTATAATTGTTGTTGTAATTGGATTTCTGCCTGTGAAAGCAGGCTCACTCTGTCGTGACTCCAGTGGTTGATCTGAAAGAGTGAAGACCACCCAAGATTAAGGCAGCCTTTTATGGAGAAGCAGAAAATGCAGACATGTACTATGTCTGTTGTTTATATTCAAACAGCGGAAAGTTTCCTTCATAGTGAGCTCTCGGAGGATATATTATACATTAACATATACAGTACATCTTAATTTTGGTCCATATGAAACAAGCAGTTTTAAAGTCCATTCACCTTCATTTCGCTATAATCTGTTTTAGTCAAAAAAAAAAGAAGAAAAAAAGACCTTATTGTGCAGGTAATTACTTCGCTTGAGTACTGCCATGTGTCATACTGTGAACACACTGAATCAGGCTTCACACTATCCACATTTCAGAGCTTTTGTTGCAAACTGCTGTTTTTAGTCCGGAAGAGTACATCCTTTGTGGAAGGATATGGAAGGATCCCACTACCACGTTTCCTGTTAATGACCTCACACATTATTTTTAAATTTAGCAGCTTTTGAAGGTCCAACCTTGAGAAACAAACAGCTGTTTCAGAGTTCACTGTCCACCTTGACTGGACACATAGGGGGAGGAGGGGGTGGGTGCCATGCTCCCACAAATGGAGATGGGAAGCAAACACTCATTCTGACTTCGCTAGGGTGGAGATATGCAGTTTGTATGGGTGGCTGTCCACTACACACAGACTCCCTCTGTTCTTGCTGCCCCCCCTCCTCCCTTTCTTTTCTATTCCTATCTATCTCTCCAGCCTTGCCATCTGTATATGATTTGATCAGAGTCTTGGAGGGGACGACGAGTACGCTGGGGGAGAGGAACCAGGGAAGGGAGGGGGAGAGGAAGTCCACAGAAGTTTGTTTTACGGGACTGAGCCGACACTGGACAAGGGCTGCATCTGGAGGTCGGAGCAGTGGGAAAGTCAAGCCAACTGCGGTGGCAGAACAAGAAGAGCTGCCCAGAGAATCAGCCAGCAGACGCTCACAGAGAGGGGGATCACACAAACATGGCTGCTGAAACTCTGTCCTGCTTCTGCCTTCTCTGCATCCTATCAGGGATATTCTGTCCAACCTCTGCTGCCAGGCTTGAGGAGCAGCAACATTCATTGATCAAAGTAAGCTATTTTAATCAAAGTAAGATGCTTATTTTCCTTCTTTTTTAATTATCAAACTAACTGGCTTAATTTGATAGATTTCTGACAAACGTTGACTTCCGAGCTGTCCAGGATGATATGGTCGGTTTGTGTTTTGGGAGCTGTCATAGGACTTAAATGTGACTGTCAGATTTGCTTTTGTGTGTTTGTGTCATGAGAGTTAACTCAGAGTTAAAGCTCACGTGGACTCTGGGAGCCTGTCTCCACTGCTGTCATGCCCCTCCCTGACTAATGGAAACCAACTGATCATGATGGTGTTGAAAAACACCCCAGAGAGGAAAAAAAGAGACAGAAAGAGCACAAAAAGCCCAACAGTTTGACATAGCAAGAAATAATGTTACATAAAGTGGAGAGTTTAGATTTGTGTTTTCAAAAGCCAAAATCACAGTTAAATAAAAGTGCTGGAGAGAGAGAGAGAGAGAGAGAGAGAGAGAGAGAGAGAGAATGGAAAAGGAAATAGTTTTCCATTATATGTATTTTTTTGAAGTGCCTGTGATTTTTCCTTAGCTAGCTATGTCTAACCTGGCTATCTTCATAGCAATAAGTTACTGTATTTCAATTTTTCAACCTCAAATTAAACTTTAATCGAAAACTTCAAACAACTTCAAATAAATAACGAATCTAGGTATTGTGATTCTTAATTTGATTTTACTTTCTTTAATAATTTATGACACTGAGTCAACATCTAATGCCACTGTGCATCTTTTACCTCCTTTAACTCAGTTTGTACAAGGGGAAAACGTCGATCAAACTCACTTCCACTAAAACATGGCATGCTGCAGGGATCAGTGCAGGGACCACTTCTTTTTTTTATTATTGACATTCATTTGATTTCGTAATGTTCTCCAAGTAAACCTTTTAGGACTTCATGTCGTATTGTTAACACGCATTCCAAAACCCCTCCTTCTATTCTTCCCATGTGAGTATGAATGCGTTAGAAGTTGGGGAAAAAAAGGATTCAGAAGTAGTCTGAAAGTTGATGGAACTTACCATTATCTTGTGATAGCCATGTCCTGTCAGCTAATCTAACATGATGATCACAATATCATAAAAGAGAGATATAATAAGGTGTTAGGAAATAGAGAATGCACAATTTTAGGAGGTAAACTGTTACAGTGTGACTCATTAAACAGCTGCTTTTGATATTTTTACCGATTGACCTTTAAGAGTCAGATGGTTTGACTTTTGTAGAGGCCTCTTGGGAAATTGACTATGGGTCTGAAATATCAAACAGCGCAAGTATTTACCCATAAAACTTGCCAAATGAAGTTCCCTGGGGAGGTCCTAAATCAGCAGACAGTGAAAATTCTCATGACCCAGAGTGTGTTGCTTCCTGAGGATATTCGAGGAGTTAGCATGACTAAATATCTCAGGGCAGCATGAACACAGCTGCCAGCTTCAGCTGAAGGTGAAAGGGAAATGAGATTCAAACTTCAACTTAATCCACTTAAATCTTCAACACTGGGAAAACTCTGTAGGCAGATTGATGGTATATTAAAACCCAGAATACCAGCCAATAACATTTGTTTAATCTATCCATGTATTACAAGTCCTTACACAGAGTGCAGGCTGCATTAATATTGGTCATTCCCCAGCATAACAAAATCCTTTGAGAACCTCTTAGAAACAACAACAACAGAAATAAGAACACTAGTTGAATAAGGTTGTAATAGTATTTATTCTGCTACAGGTTCAAACTGAATTTTGGTTTAATTTTGGTGCATGATGTAGTGTGGTAGTATAGAACACATGTCCTTTGTCTGTTTTTTTAATCTTCACAATGTAGCTGTAAAGAACTGAGTTGATAGATTAACCTCTGTTTCACAAACGGGTCCAACACAACCAAAGTTTACAACATTCTGCTCACAGCAGGAAATAAAGAGGTGCAAGCAAATTCTAATCTCATTCCCCCGATTCCAACATTCAGACCTGGTGCTTCTATTCACAAAGAAGTATAAATGTGGGCATAAAACTGTGTTTAATACTTGAGTGGCATTCCTCTCATTTTAGAGGAATCTTAAGAGTCCATGTTGGACTCAGAGACCATCTGCTCCATCTTTGAGGCCCCTGACTGTGTGTACCCACCGCAGCTGTTTGAATCATCACAGCCTGACACAGAGCTAATAGGTCTGGACTGTTGGAAACTAGTTCCCCAAATGGTAAACACCTCAAAAAGAGCTAAAAGAGATACATTTCAACTCAAAGAGCAGCTTCATGTAAATAAAAGGATGACTCCTACAGCTCTGAAAGGACATGGAATGTTGCAGAGCTCCATGGAGCTCTTACAGATGGTGGAAGACATGAGTCCTTTTGTGCGCGGCACTGAATGGTGTTGTTGTGAAAGAGGTTCAAAGGTTCTTGTGTGTGCATGTGTGAGTGAGTGCACGTGCGCATGTGCGTCGGAGTTTAGGGGGTGAGGGTCACGACTCTGAACTCATTACATCATCCTGAGAAACCCAAGAGATGTGAGAAATAAAATCTAGACAGGAAACAGTCTAGGCATTTCGTTTTTGGTTTTTTTCCCCCCTTTTTGGATGTTATTTTGAGTTAAGTAGAATTCACGGAAAGATTTAAGAGTTTCAAAGCACTGAGAAAACTTTTTGCAGACTTTTTTGGGTTTAAAGTGAATCAGCTGCAGAAAAAAAATGAGTAGATTCTCAATATAGTAATTTATAATCTTAATTAAAAATCTAAATCTTGTCACACTATTATACTGTATAAACTTTGATGTTTCTCTTTACACTACAGTTATGCACAAAGGGATTTTTCATGAGTGAGCACAACCTGTGCTTGCCATGTAACTGCAAAGGCCATGCAGATTCCTGTGATGACATCACTGGCATCTGCAGAGTAAGTGTTGTTATTTTAGTAGTTGCTTTGTTATGATGTTGGTTGTTCCCTTTAGTTGTAATAATCCATGTGACAGAATTGCAGGGACCACAGTACAGGGAATTTCTGCGAAAGGTGTGAAGATGGTTACACGCTGACCCCTGGGCTGTTTGGACGCCATTCCTGCAGGCCCTGTGCTTGTCCCCTCTCTGTTGCCTCCAACAAGTAAGCTGCTCAATTGCCTCGAGTTTGTATGTTGGCAAACATGTCTGGAGTATTAATTCAAACTATTTGGCCAGCTTTGCAGTATACTGTGACAGAGGAGGAGACATTCTGCGGTGCAAGTGCCAAGACGGCTATGCTGGACACTTCTGTGAAAGGTCAGTCATTGAGCTAAGCGGGGTTTTTATGGTGCGCCACAAAAATGGAGTCCCTTTTATACAACATACCTGAGCCCAACAGCAATATGTGCACATATGCAACTGCTGGATCTTTGGGGTTTGTTTTTTTTAACAATCTTAATTTCAACCTTTTTGATGTGTTTTAACATGTCTATGCTTTTGAGGCTTTGCTGCTATTGCCTCTGCTAATACAATCTGTATTCTGTTTGCACTCTACACATAAATGATAATAAACATAAAGACAATGGTCTTTGGAATGGCCCTGGAAAAATGCAGTTTCATCCAGTACTATGCTGCCACAAGGCAGGTTACCTCCAATCTGTTGACCTTTTTTAACCTCCTTGCATGAATTATAGGTACAGTTTCCTATTTGTTATATGTTTTGGAAACTATCAACTATTGTGATTGTTGTTCTTACAATTAGGTGTGCCCCAGGTTACTATGGCAACCCAATGACGATCGGTAACTCCTGTAAGAGATGTGACTGCAACGGCAACTCAGACCCCAACCTGATTGTCAATGAGTGCCACAATGTGACGGGCCAGTGTCAGCACTGCTGGGGTAACACGGCTGGAGCCAAATGTGAGAGGTGTGCCCCAGGTTTCTACGGCGATGCAATTGGTGCAAAAAACTGCCAAGGTAGAGTACAGCTCCCCATTAATAAGGCAATAAAAGCAGGAGCATCGTTGGGTTTACTTACCGTACATGGTTGCTCTGCTGAACGTGACGGTTATATACCAGTGACATCACCACGGTCACCAGTGATTTCATTTCATACTACTTTCACATATACTGTACATATAATACATTAAACAATACTGTATTTGCATTTTACCTCTGTGGATTTCCTGTCATTTATCTATTTCTTTGTCCACCATTTTGAAACCCAAGACCAGTTCCCCATCTAGGATCAGAGATTATAGTTTTCCTATTGAGGCTCAAGGATTCCTTTCTCTGGTGATGTCATTTGACCTCCTCTCGTGTGTGTGTGTGTGTGTGTGTGTGTGTGTGTGTGTGTGTGTGTGTGTGTGTGTGTGTGTGTGTGTGTGTGTGTGTGTGTGTGTGTGTCACAGAGTGCGAGTGCAATAAATGTGGCACCTCTTCTTGCGATGACAGAACAGGAGTGTGTCACTGCAAACTGGGTGTCACCGGACGACTGTGCGACCAGTGTGAGGTGAGCGGAACCATGTGACTCAGGAATGTAAATCTTTTATTACAACCAACAGTGTCCTGTTTCATGCTGGGCAAACCTTCCTATCAGCAACAACAACAATACAGTTGTGCAGATCCATTGCTGAATGGAGAAGTGAACTGCAATCATATTATTGCTTGTACAAAGTTTTTTATGCATGGCTGAAGTTCACAGTATTTAAATGTCTTATCTCTGTCCTTCTATGGCTGCACCATTAGCACTATCGATATTACAACAGCAGGCCCCTACCAAACTAATATTCCTGTCTGCTAAACCAGCACTAATTTCTCCATATATTGGTTGTCTTTTATCATACAGTGGGATGATAAAATGATTCAAGGTCTGAACTTCAAGACTTCAAGGTCCTATTTAAGATTTCTACAAAACTTTTTGGTTTTGTGATTACCCTCTAAGATTCATCTTATGTGGTTCCAAAATGCACACTAAAGAGAATTATTGCATGGCAGCCTGTGTGTTTACTGCAGGCGCTTCTGCCATCTCTTCTAATTACTGACTCTGTGATTGCAAAACATTTAAGCGATATCTCTTAAATACCTTTTTTTTGTTTAACCATCTTGTCACATAGGAGGGCTACTTAGGCTTTTCCACCTGTCAGGGCTGTCGAAGGTGTGAATGTGGGCCAGCTTCCACTCGCCCCACCTGCCATCCTCTCACCCAGGGTTGTCTGTGCCGCCCTGGAGCGGGAGGCCGCTACTGCGAGCGCTGCCTCCCTGGCTACTGGGATTACAGCCCTGCTGGCTGCCAGAGTAAGCCCCCTGTCCTTAAACTCAATGTTCTATTGTCCTTTGTAGCTCTCTTTTTATTATTAATAAAGGGTACTCAATGACATGAAAATTATATTTCAGATGAGGATAGCTGTCTCTTCCTAAAAATTTAAAAGGGACAATTCCACTGGCAGGTATTTTGTCTGAACGTTTGCTACAGTTTAACTGTATCCCAGAAGAAGAAGAAGAAGAAGAAGAAGAAGAAGAAGAAAGAAAACCCTTATGTTCCCACTCCCACCACAGTAGTGCACATGATATGGGAACTCTAAGCTGAGACTGGATGACATCACCACAAAGCTAGGTTCTCTCAAGAGCGGCAGCTGCAGGAGCCATTAGTCCCACATAAGAGCGGCCACAAGACAGATGTGGAGGCTTCCTGCCAAACCGCCATCTCGGGATCTTGATATATATAAACTATAAAGTGCACTGACCTTTTTCCAGCTGTTCAAACATTAACACCCCTGATCCTGCAGGCAAATAAGACTGGATCTGCTTGCTTTCACAGGGTGTGATTGTGAGAGTGGACACTGTGACTCGCAGAGTGGAGAGTGCCTGTTGGAGGCGCCGACCGTCAACCTGTGCAACATCAGTAAGTTCCCAACATCTCTGAAAACAGCTCGGTTTTGCTTTTAAAGCTCAAACGTTAAAGGAAAATCAAATAAAATGTTTCAGGTTGTGATGAGTGCATCTGGCACCTGATTGGAGACTTAAAACCGTCCAACAAGACACTGGACCAGCTGAGGGTTGCGGTTTTGAACATCTCAACTGGTGCTGCTGCTAATGACAGGCTCAAGTACTACAACTACACCGCGCATCGACTTCAGGTTTTCACTGCTTCCGTTCTCGCCAACATCCAGTCTGCTCAGCTTGGTCTCTGCGGTTAATCGGATTTATAATTTGGCTTTATTAGGTGTGAGTTTTGGACTGCGATTCAGTGTGTTGTCAGTTGACTGTCGTACATAGATTGGTACAACCTAAACACTCATACAGGAATGTTATGTATACAGTTAACACTTGGGCCTTATCTAACATGTCTTTCAATTAGGCGACTTATCTACAGCTTTCTGATTATTCGTTAAGGTTTTGACTGAGATTCGCTTTCCCGGCAGATTCAGTTTGATAGCTGGAAGGGGAAGTCCTCTGTGATGAAGAGCCAAACTGAGCAGCTGAAGGAGGCTGCAGGAGCCATAGCATTGGACATCCAGCAATTAGAAGAATCTGTAAGCAAAACGGACATCGTTGATTGAATACGCACTTAGTCCTTCGATATATAAAACTGAATATGCATAGTGATTGATTGGATATTGGGTTACTGATTTTAGGAGGATATAGTGAAGACTCTGGGGAACATATTGGACAACAAAACGTTAGAGAGTCTCACCAAGGCCGAGCAACTCGATACAGACCTCAGTCAACTCAATGTGCTCATTGAAGGTAAACTGGCCTTTTATTCTTCTTTTTTTTTGCTTCATCTTTTTTTTTCCAAATATTAGCATAAACAACTGCGTATTTAGCGTATTTAAATGCATTAGGTATACGTTGAGGTATGGTGCCTTGGTAAGCTTTGAAGTTTTTTGTACAGAGATGATCCAGGACTGGGAGCTGTACCGTGATCATCAGGATGTGGATCCAGAGGTGGTCAGGAGGAGCACAGAAGTGGCACAAGGGATGGTGGCCTGGATGAGGAAGATGGATCTGTCTCCTCGGGAGCCCATTGCCACTGATGAATCAAGTGAAGCCCATGATTGTGAGAAGCCCGTGACTGGCCACCACCACCACAGCCACAATATTGTCACATTTAAACATTTAACTTAAGCACGATCAGAATTGGCTTGCTAAATTTGATTACATCTTCTGCCACAAGTCTGGACAGAGTTTACTTTGCTTCATTTAGATTTTAATGGTATATAGTTCTCGTATTTACAGGAATTAAAATAAAACACTAGACTGAAATACTGCTTTTGTTTCTGGTTTGTTTCTAGTACTACGCCATGTCCGCCAACTGGAAAAGAAGCTGATGAACACAGACAGCCGTCTGCCACCTGTTAGGGAGGTCCTGTCCCGCTTCAATGCCAAGCTGTCTGATGCGCAGGGTTTCCTTCAGAATGCAACCACTGCCGTCCAGCAGACCGCTGACCAGAACAGAGCCAACAGCCTCAAATTCCAGAGGCATGAGGTGATTTCACATATGAGTCCTGCGGTATCGCACCAGGCGATTTAAGAAACACGCGAGGGCTTGTTGACCAGAGAAATCTGGTGGTTGTTTGTCAGGCACGTCAGAGTCTAACTCACAACCATCTGTGGGAGTTTGGGCCTGAAGCGTTCAGAGGAGGCCCATGTAAGGGCTGACTGTTCTCTCCTGACACTGCCAGATTCATTTTCTGTCACACCACAGCCCAAACTTAAACACTGAGAAGCTAAACAAAACGTTAGCGATGACTACTTGCGTGCGTCAGAGTTATCAAAAATGTTAGTGTGCATACAAAAACCAACTTTAATCACAACTGCCGTCGATGAGAAGAAGTGAGTTCTCTCTAGTTGTTATTGTGTTCCTGTACATGTGTGTTATCAGGGCTGTGGATCTCCACGATCGGGGTTTCTGCTGTACATCACTGTCATGAATGGGGCCCTAACCAAACATGGCGCCTCTCCTAATCTAGGGCTCTTCGTTGTTTCAGCACAGACCAGTCGACCTCTGCAGTCGATGTAGTCACAGTGTGCAGTGTCCTGGGTTCAAATCCTCCTGTTAAAAGCCCACAAGTTGCCCTTTTTTAACATTACATGCACGCCTCTTGGGAAAAAACTGATGCAATGTTAATATGACGACATAACTGTCTTTTGCGGATTTTCAAACTCACTGCACCGTGTTTTATTCATGACTTTTGCAGGCAAAGCAGCAACGACTGTCGGAAGACTACGCTGCCATCAATGAGACCCTGGATGTAGCCAGAGGCCTTATCTCTGAGACAGACGTGATCGTGGCTCACACGGATGCTTTGGTTCAGGTGAGGCGTGCCTCATGAACGTGAGCCGCTGCTCCACCCCGAATTTTAAGATAAGGAAGAATTTCTTTCACTCAGGTTGGTCACGGTTGACTTAATGAGATAATATGTAGCATAATCTAATCGGCAGTGACAGGGAGCTGCTGTCTGGATTGAATTTATTCATGTAATGGATTCCTGACACAAACGCTGCATCACATTGTAATGCTGGCTAATCTGATTTGGATGCAATTTGTGGATTGCTGGATCTGTAATCGAAGAGCTCTCCCACACCTTGATTGAGTTACTCTGCTGGGAGCTGCAGCCATCCTGGAGCCGCACTGAAACTATGAACATATTTCTGCATGTGTTCCTGTGCACGCTGCATAGTGAGGACCTGGTTGTATGGCTAATGTACAGTTGTGTAAAAAAGGTGTTGGACAGGAGTTCTGTCGTTAGTGCTGTCTTAGTTTATCCTTGCAAGCATTAAAAGAAAAATATCATTTGTGTTTTGATCGTGTCTGTCTAATGCAGCCGCTCCTTTTGAAACACAAAAAGATTTTTCTACAAATATTTCATGATAGTACTTGAGATTGCGTTAAATTTTAGTTTTGTCCAAAACCACTTTTCCCCCCACTACTGTGCTGGTTGGGCATTTAGTTGTGATGATTAAGGTTAGATTAAAAAACTGTGGAATGCAATGTGTCAGTTATGGTGTGTGTGTGCATGTGGGTGTGTGTTTTAATTCTGTTTGTTGTAAAATATGTATTTGTCTGACCTTCAGAACGTCAGTGAGTACCATGCAGCGATTGATGGAGCCGGTCTAAAGCTGGCAGAGAAGTCCGAGCGTCTGTCGTTGGCTGACAGAGATCTGGTTCAGAGGGCTGACGAGCACGCCGAGAATCTGGACAGACAGGCCAACGCGCTGGAAGAGTGAGGCGCCACCTTCCTCCAATCGCAACATCACAAATAACCACTTCCAATAACCACACCCACACTGTCAATGTAGCTCTAAGTTAAGTCAAAATATTAGAATAGGTAAAGTAAAAAGTAAGATATAAGTAATTGATTTCAAGGGTTTTGCAATATCTGGATCAATCAATCAAAGTTTGGACAACAGTTCGAAGCCCAGACATGTCATATTTATTGTTTTATGAACCGTACATCAGCAGATCAGATCTAGTTGTGATATTTTTTTCTCTCCTGCAGAGATTTGAAAGAGAGTGATGCCGATGGCTTTGTTCAGAGAGCGATAAGCGCTGTCAACGTCTACAACAACATTGTAAAATACACTGACGACGCAAACATCACCTCACTCACCACACTCAACAAGTCTGAGAGAGCTGAGGAGGTAAGTCTGACAGCTTTGGAAGCCATAGTCGTTCTCACAAACCACAGCCAGCTCCATGTTTTCTGTTCCAGGCTGTCGCTGAGATCAATACTCAGCTTGGGCAACTGGTCACACAGAGTGATCATGTCTTCAAAGAGTCTGTTTCCTTACACTCAGAACAAAATGGTATAAACTTTTTTTTCTCCATAAAATATTTGAGACTTTTGTTCTGCACAAAATTGATGTTTCACTTGTGTCATGTAATAGAGGTGGAAACTGAGGTGATTGACAAGTTGAAGTACATCGAGGAGACCAAGGAGACCATGGATAAAAACTCTAACAAGCTTTCAGAAATAAAGGACAGCATGAAGGAAATCTTTGCAGGTAAAACACACCACACTGACATATGGCAATTAAATTTAACCAGATGATGATGCAAAACATGTTTTTCTCCAGTTGTAATTAAATAGGACTAAACTCATAAGAACTACCTAAATGACAAAAACCAAGGTTTTTGAAGATGAGGAACATTAATTATCACTATTTGAGATCAATTTTATCACTGTTTGAGATCGATTGTTCCCCAGATGTATTGAATCCGTGTCGTCTTTATCGGCTGCTGTTTGCAGATAGAACACCACAGCGGCTGGAGTTCACCCTAGAGGTGGCTGAACGCACGCTGAACCACTCAGCAGAGGTTCTGCAGACCATCACCCCTATCAGTAAGAAGGTGGAGAAATGGGCCAATAGTATGAGAAACAATGAATACTCCACTGAAGCTTACAAGGAGGCCGTCTTGTCTGCTGGGGAAGCAGGTGCTGTATCATCAGAGTTGCTAGCACAGCTCATGATGGGGATGAATGGCTTCCTTCATGGAACAACTATTTTCTTCATTTTCAACATCATTTGTAGTGGAGAACCTCAATGTGCTGGTTCCTGAGCTTCTTGACAAGCTGAAGGTGGTGGAGGAGAAGAAGCCGGTGAACAATGTGAGCAGCAACATCATGAGGATCAGAGAGCTCATCTCCCAGGCCAGGAGTGTGGCCAAGAAAGTGAGTATGCATCTTACATCGAGTTCATTCACTTTCTATTCTGTGTGTGTGTGTGTGTGTGTGTGTGTGTGTGTGTGTGTGTGTGTGTGTGTGTGTGTGTGTGTGTGTGTGTGTGTGTTTAGAATAATCACAGGTTTTTCAATACAAGTACATTTTTATTTTTGAAAATAATCTCAATTTCATCATGAGAAAATGAGAAAATCACAAACATTGCATGTATGTGATTTTTGCGCCTCAGATGTGTTTTCTACTGAAAAACGTGCATGTTGGCTCAGTGTCTTCTGGTTTGTTGCACGCTCCAGGTCCAGGTGTCAATGAAGTTCAACGGGCAATCCTCAGTCGAAGTTCATCCTCCAAGCAACTTAGAAGAGCTGCTGTCTATGACATCCATCAGCTTGTTCATGAGAGTGGACCCTGACAAAGACCCCATTGAGGACCGCTTCATCTTGTACCTGGGAGACAGAAATGTGAGGAACTTGGGAGAAAACAAAAAAGGCTGCTTTGAGCCAATGGAAAAATGCTAAAGGAATACAAATGGGGGGCCATTACCTGAAGTAAAAGCACTTGTGTGTTTGTGAAGGTCTAGCGTGGGTATGTGGCCCACGCATTTGCACCAAGGGGCCCGGGGCCAACATGAGGGGCAGTGAGCAGCTTGGGGATATGAATAGTTTCTTGTGATGGAGAAGACTTTGAAAGCATGCTCTGAAACCAGAGACACGGGTGACAATAGTTCATGTGTGAAGTCAGTTTAATTTGCATAAATACCCCCCGGCCCCCACCCATGAGACACGGAAAAGCAGTAGGCGTGTTTTCTGGGCTCTTGAAAAGCTCCTCCCTTCGGAGATATCACTCCCACATAAACAAGCAAATTCCCCGTTTGAAAGTCACGCCCTATCGGTGGAAGGTTGCAAAATGGATAAGAAATGGACATGAAGAACGACAAGATGTTTCTGCTGTCTCAATCACAGGGTCAGAAAGACTACATGGGGTTAGCCATCAAGAATGACAACCTGGTGTTCGTGTACAACCTCAAAGGTGAAGATGTTGAGATTCCTCTGAGCTCCAAGCCGGTCAGCCAGTGGCCCGCAGTCTTCAACTACATCAAAGTCGAGAGGTGATCAACCATTAGCAATGTTTGAGATGACCTGAAAAGGTTTCTTGAATTAGACATCACACTCTAAAACTGTTTGCAGACAGACTGTTGTGTCAAACGTGAAATTCTCTGCTCCCAGGTTGGGCAGACATGGAAAAGTCTTCCTGACAATCCCCAGTCAGAGTTCCACAGATGAGCAGAAGTTCATCCAGAAAGGCGAGGCCCCAGGCACTGACTCCTTGTTTGACCTGGACCCCGAGGACATAGTCTTTTTTGTCGGTGGTTCCCCACCGGACATGAAGGTAACGTCTTTGATAAACTTTCCTCAGGTACAAAAATCTCATTTGATACTAACGTTGATTTTTTTTCCCCCCTGTGGATTAGCTTCCCCCTCCGCTGAGCCTGGCTCCTTTTGTGGGCTGCATCGAGTTAAGTTCACTTAACACTGACATTATCAGTCTGTACAACTTCAAAAAGACTGACAACATGGATATGGAAACGTCGACACCATGCCCTAGGTATGTATTCATATAGATGGCTTATTCGGGCCTGTTGTTTTGGGTTTTTTTTTTTACAGTTTTGTTGTTCGCCACAAAGATCAATGTGGGATTATTGCTTCAATTATTATCGACTCTCTGTCAGAATGTTTTGAGTTGTAAAAATCCTTTCTTGCCTTCCTCAGGTACAAGCTGGCATTTTCCCGGACTCGTATCACCAGCTACCTCTTTGATGGGTCAGGCTACGCACTCATTTCCAACATTGAACGGAGGGGGAAATTTGGCGTTGTCACAAGATTCGACATTTCAGTGCGAACTGTCGCAAACAACGGCATCCTTTTCTATATGGTCAATGGGGTAAGATGACAGACAGCTACAGATGAAGAAATATTCAACGCTGTGCAATCCTAATACAGTTAATATTATCTTTTTTTTAGGACAAATATTTCCTTTTAGAATTAAAGAACGGCTTCCTGCGTTTAATGTATGACTTCGGCTTCACCAACGGTGCTCAGCTTTTGGAGAATAACCTACCCAAACTCCAGATAAATGATGCTCGCTACCATGAGGTAAGTCCCTCACAGTCCTTTAACCAGCTATGATGTCTTCAACTGTCCTTGTGTGGAAGCTTGAAGGTCATTGTCTCTGCAGGTGTCAGTCATCTACCACCAGTCAAAGAAGGTGATCCTGTTGGTTGACAAGAGCCATGTGAAGTCGATGGAGAACCCCAAAACCACTCTGCCTTTCTCAGATATCTACATCGGAGGGGCTCCCTCCGACATCCTCAAATCTAGGTGAGTTTTATACTCAAACCAGGAGATCTTACTGTCAAAATACTCCCATTTTTCCAGGAAAATTTATGACATATTTTAAATAATTCAAGACTCAAGGGGCAGGTGAAGGCAAAAAAAAAGAGAATGAGTGTCCTCTACTGATTGCTAACATCTTTACTACCTTTTTTTGGAATCTACAAAAAAAA
>BJFM01000383.1:130598-145983 GCA_016586285.1 Arothron firmamentum
TGTGTGTGTGTGTGTGTGTGTGTGTGTGTGTGTGTGTGTGTGTGTGTGTGTGTGTGTGTGTGTGTGTGTGTGTGTGTGACCACAGGGCAGAGCTGGCTGGTGCCGTTGGCCTAAAAGGCTGCGTTAAAGGTTTCCAGTTCCAGAAAAAAGACTTCAACCTCCTGGAGGAGCCCGGAACCATCGGCATCAGTAGCGGTTGCCCTGAAGAATCCTTTGTGAGTGGCATTTCCTGTGCTGCCATTAGAATCAGTTGCTATTCCCACTGAGGCGCTCAACAAGTTTGTCTTATTTCAGATGTCCCGGAAGGCTGTTTTCAGTGGAAATGGATACCTGGGATCCACCGCAAAGATCTCACCTTTCAACAACTTTGAAGGAGGACTCAGCTTCCGAACGCTGCAGCCCAGCGGGCTCCTTTTCTACCACAACGAAGGGGTCAGTCACATGTGAATTAGGATACATGCTAGGTGTTTTATTTTAAAAAAAAAACAAAAAAAACTTTAGCCTCTTTAGGCTGTAGGCCTTGAATTAATTGAGAATAATGTACTGTCTTGTTATAAAGCAACTAATGCAAACTTGGAATCTGACTTTCTCCATCCTCAGGCAGATGAATTCACCATCTCTTTGGAGAATGGAGCTGTGGTACTGAACTGCAGAGGCACGCGCGTTAAATCGCACAAGAAGCAATACAATGACGGGAAAGCACATTTCCTGGTGGCCTTTGTGAACGGACAGAAGTAAGTTTCTCAGTGAATTAAATCCTCTGTTATAAAGGAATTTATGCAGACTTTTAGTAACATGTTGCGAGAAAAACCTCATGAGACATAACAGAAAGTACATTACTATACATTTAGTCATCATTTTTATTATTATTGATAACTGCAGAATATTTAAGCAACTCCAGGTCTCCTGGATATTTGCATGAAAGAATGCCGATTCCAACACTCGCTCAAACTGCAGCTGATAGAATGAAAAACATTCCTTTTATTCACCGTAGGTATTCTCTGCTGGTGGATGACAAAGACAAGCAGGAAAAGAAACGTCCTTCATCAGCTGCGAGAGCTCCATCAGGACCAGCAGGGAAGACCTTTTATTTTGGAGGGTCTCCGAGCAGCAGCCTCAAAAACCTCACAGGCTGCATCAGCTCCGCCTACATCAACAGGTGAGGACTTCCCCAACAGTCTTTCTCTGGCTCTCTGGCTCTTTATTCAGCTAGTAAACATTCCATATTAAATTGATTTATCACCTTCAATCACAATGATCCGATTAGTGTGATCATAATTAAAATGTCCAGTCTTTTTGTGAGAGATTTTATGTAAACGTGTTGACAAAGCCTCGTTGTGCTGAGTCTCTGTCACTTATATTGTTACAGACAAGACCGGGACATTGAGCCTGAGGACTTCCAGCGCTACACAGAGAAGGTCCAGGCCTCCCTGCAGGGCTGTCCGCTCCAGCAGCGTCCCCCCACTCCTCTGCTGTTGAGCCAAAGAGACCAACCTGCAAGAGTCAAACAGAGACACCAAAGATGAAAGGGAAAATGTGGTGGACAATGATTATCGTCCAATCTAGGACCATGTTATTCCAAAATCTTTTTCGTTCTGCTGTGTACCAACTATACATGTATGATGGCAATAAAGTTGAATTCCACACTGGAGAGGGTTTGGTTGAGAACAGCATACCTTCGAGATATCAATGAAATACTCACCTTTTATTTTTATTCCAATAGAAATTGTATCCATAGTATCCATTGTCATATATACAAAAGCCGCTTGTCCATGGCTTTTCTTTTTATTTTATATGTATTTTTTTTTAAATAATCTAACAAAATTGCAGCTCGACAATGCAACACAAAGCGTGGTAAGAATGAAATGTCCCATTTTTATTTTTAGATCATTATCTGAAGACTTCACTGCATGATCTCTTTTTTCTTTCACAATGAAGCATAAAAGATAATAAATGCAAGAAATCCATAGTTGCTCCATAATTATTCCTATAGATTTTTTAAATTTGTTTATATTTTGTCACACATCTGTCTTTTCTCTCAGGCTTTTTTTTTACCCAAGAGGGATAATGCTATGTATCTGTAGTTTTTGTGTGCACCTAATGTATTTTGTGCGCACAGTAGATTTTTGGGGACGTGCCTTTGATGTCACATGTCACTTAATCCGATCAAAGTAGGTCTCTGCTTCTTTTTCAGACAAAACCTTTGATGGGTGACTTTTAAGCCGGTGGAGTGGCGCCCCCATGTGGCTTTAAAGCACTACACATGCATAATTCCAGGTGCACAATCAGGGGGGTGATGGGTAGCCCTGAATTCTGCAGCCATGATTCAAGGACTTGTCATGCCAAGCAGAAACATTCCTTTGGTTATCGGTTAGTGTCTGCAGGTGTTCTGGTCAGCTACCTGAAATCTCTAAGAAAGCCAAGCCAAGATGTGGAATGTGCGATGGCAGCTGGCACCAAATCAACAGTCAGAAGTCCTAAAACAACTCTCAGTGATTCAATCTAGAGTGTTTTCACTGAGGGTTACCAGTGGGTAAGAATGATCACAAGATATTAAATAAACATAACTGTTTATTATTAAATCATGTCAATCCTCTGCTTGTGATTAGCAAAGCTAACGAGTAGCAGAACAAACGTTCTTAAATGAAATGGAGTGTAAGCATAGCAAGAAATGGAAATACTAAAGTACTCTTTCTTAATGGTTATGAGTACATTACATTCCATTGCAGAAATATAATAAAAGAAAACACAAATCACTTAAAGCTCAGTGTACATCAAAACAAAATCAAGGTTTCCAAAAATATGGTACAATTGTGGAAAAAATAAGTTAAAAAAAAACATAAAAATCATAATTGTCAAAATGGACAGCAGCACACCAGTTTGTGCCCTTCCCTGTTGATGGTGCATCTTATTAAAACCTTTTTTACATATTCCACAGAATTATATAATCAGGACGACTGCTAGATGCAACTTGTTCCTTAGTTTCCCTGCTAGAGACACACCCAGATGCTTCCTTCATGTTTCCATTCCAACCTGAGAAATTAGTTTGTTTATTTTATTGCACAGCTCCACTGTGATCTAAATGTGCTACAATGGAAAGAATGTGTCCATCATTCTGTGCTACAATTTGTGCTTCACGTAGAAAAAACAAAACAAAAAAAAAACAGGGAAACTTCAAAAATTTAAATCACAGTGATTTGGCCCAAAAATAAAAAATAAAAATTCTTAAGGCATTTTCATTTAAAAAGTTTTTAACTTGCTTGAAAATTACAACTTGTTTTGATTATTTAAAAAAACAACAACAATAAAAACATGGAGTTCTTCATATACGAAATGCACCTATCTGATTTTGGTGTTGTGCTTGTTTTATAGAAAAATGTCAATTCTGGTCCATTTATTGACTGTATGGAGTGATTTTGGGGAGGGCAGCAAGCGCTGTCGCCTAAGACCAAGGGGGCTTTCTGAAGTTCACACCTTCTCTCCAGGTATTCTGGATTCCACAGCCATCGAGGTGCAAATGGGGTGCAGGTAAACTGGCTACTCCAGACTGGCCTGGGTGTGAGCATGGTTGTTTGTCTCGTCCCACTGATGAGCTGGCGTCCTGTTCAAAGGCAGCAAGGAGAGACTCTGGTGACCCCGTGAAGGGAGACCTGGTGAAAAGTAGTTGGATGGATGAGCAGGGACATGTTGTGTTTTTAGTTGTCGCCCTCTGTTTCATCCTCCTCCTGTTTGATAACTGGGATTCCTGCAAGAAAAAGGAAAAAAAGACAAATCAGCCAATTCCTTTTCGTTTTTTTTTTTTTTTATTTAGCTTTGAGCTTGAGCATATTCCAGTTTACCATCCAGTTTCTTAAGATTAGGAAGTCTTCTACATGCTTCTTCCATCCAGGTTCCTTCAGCTGAATGTTTCTCCTCCAGGGGATTTTTAACAAACACCAGGTCTACGAGGCACGGCAGCTCAGCCAACCTGACAAATTCACCTGCACAAGGCAAAAAAAGCAAAGTTTACTAAAGTGGAACATGTCAGCTTCAGTCGGAAGAGGGTGGCATTATGATCACTGAAAAAGACAAACGTATACTTTATAAGTTCATAGTCAAGGTAAAAAAAACATGTTTTTCATTTTCATTCATCATTTTAACTTGAATGTGTTAACCTTTAAAGGCATCTCACCCCACTCTTTAACCAGGTTGTTGGACATGTAAAGGACTCTGAGGTTCTTCATGCACTGGATTCCCTTTAGCTTTTCTATCAAGTTATACGAGATCCACAACTCCAGTAATGTGTCTGCTACTGCCTCCTGCACACACACACACACACACACACACACACACACACACACACACACACACACACACACACACACACACACACACACAAACACAGCTTAATTAGTTATTCAGCGTGTATGACTAGATCATTATTACTGTCAAAAACTTACCAACCCACTGAGGACCTTTATGTTATTTCTTCCTAATGATAAAATCTTCAAATTTTCTGAAGAAACATAACACAATATCATAACAATATAATGGTTTTACACATGAATAGAGTGTTTTCAGTTGTATGAAACCAAAACTCACTCAGGCCATTGAGGTTAGCTATTTTTTCGATACAGTTTGTAGACAGGGACAGCTTCCTGTGGCCGAAACAGGCAAATAATCAAAGCTCCAGGAGTCAATACAGAGAAAATGTACAATTATAGGATTTGAAACTTGCTTAATAATAAATAGTTATTGTGCTGGGGACAGGGAATAATAGAGGATCATTCTGACCTCACCGAAACGCGATGCGCTAATATTAAAAGAGCCACAATGAGTACAACATGACACATGCTGATGATATTCTTTCAACAACAAAAGACCCTATCAATTCATTGCAGAACTCACTCGCAGTTCGTGAGAGTGGACAGGGAAGCATCCATCTTGTCTATGGGAGGAATTTGACCATATAATTTTATGTCTTTAGCTTCAGCTGCCTTCTCACCAGATTTCTCTTCCTGAACGATAACAGAGACCAACAGTATAAACTTTAAAAACATTATAGATAATTGTAATGACATAAAAACATTATTTAAAAAATTACGTGTTTTTTCAAGAATCGACACTCACCCATTTAGACAGAGCTTCCTTTACACTCGTAGCTTTAGCCTAAGAGACATTATAATGGTCATCGTCATAGTGAATTAGAAACAGATAACAGCATAATTTTTAATCAGAAATATGTTTTAAATGTGCATCGCGTTCATAACAATATGGATTTTTGTACAGTGCTTCGACTTCTTTCCTTATATGACGTTGAAACCCTCACTTTCCCACTGTTGACATTAGCCAGCTCCGAGGGTTTGCAAGTTAGCTGTCGAGCTAATTAAAGTTGTGACTGCTGTGTGCGATTCGACAACGTCGTTGCGTCATATCGCACGGTTGGACATTCACAAAACTAAAAAAGCAAAAGCAATAAAAATCGCTCACCATGTTGACGGTAATCTATTCTTCGTCGTCTGGTTGCTATGACACTAAACGCAGCCTACACGCTGCGCATGCGCACTGTAGTTGCCCCGGCGTTGTTTACGTTTGCATAATTTAATGGTTTGTGATGTAAAAAATAATAATAATAATAATTGGGATGTATAACAGAGAGAATAATAGACACAAAACATTATTTATTTATTTATTTTGTCCAATTGCAATGGCATGAATATCAAGAACCACACTCCACATCAGTTGGTGGCGGTAAGGCACCAATTTGTTGCCAACCGCCAAGAAAACCAAAGAAGAAGAAGCAGAAGAAGAAGAAGCAGAAGCAGAAGAAGAGAAGAAGAAGAAGAGGCGCCAACTGGAAATTATTTTAAATTGTTATGTTTCCACCGTACAGAGTTTTTTATTATGTATTTTTGAGAAGGTTTTGACATCAATACAGACGTAATAAAGTGTGCGTTGCTGCAATAATGACGCAGTCGGTTGTTGTTCAAAGTAAGAACTGAACGCTCGGCTCATGTTTGTGTCCAGAGCTTGTTGTCATTGAAGTTTTGTGGGCCTGTGTGGCTTAGCGTGTTGTTGTGTTATAGAATATAAATACTACCCGTAACTTTTTCCATGTTTAAGAAATCTGTAATCCGTGTTTTTCCAGTTGGTCAGTGCGGAAACCAGATTGGCTGCAGATTTTGGGATCTTGCTTTAAGAGAACATGCCCATGTAAATAAAGTAAGTCCAACGCAATACGAGATTATGAAATTGATTACAGTTAATTAACCTAAGTATCCATGTTTGTTTGTTATACTTAACGCGTGATCTATCGAGGCACTTAACTGACTGTAGACCTGATTTGGGAGTATTTTGTATACCCATTACAAAATTGAGTTCATTTTTATATCAACGTCAGTCATTCACCACTAAAAACCTTGCAAATATAAGTCTCGTAGTTGTTTCACTGATGTGTTTTCTTTTTCTTTTTCCAGGAAGGTTTGTATGATGAGGCCCTCAGTAGCTTTTTCAGAAATGTTGACTCAAGGTACTTACCCATTATAGTGGTTTAAAGCATACATTTATAAAGAATAGAAGTTTTGTAACCTGTTTTATTGTATTACTTCATAGTAAAAGTAATGGAGGAGACTGTGCTGTTGGTGGGAATATCCAACATCTGAAGGCCAGGGTAGGTCCTTCCATTAACAGATCATAGCTATGGCTTTAGCAAACGTTTTATTGTTTCTGTTTGCCAGAGGTGTTAATTGTAAGGTTGTGATTGGAATTCTGTGTTGAGAGATTCAATATCTGATGTCAGCATGAAATTACAAAGAAGAGGGTGTAGAATAATAGTTGCAGACTCATGTTCTTTTTTACTTGTATGTTTGAATCCACAGGCAGTACTGGTGGACATGGAGGAGGGTGTGGTCAATGAGATTTTGCAGGGTACCTTGAGAGACGTGTTTGACAGTGCGCAGCTCCTCACCGATGTATCAGGTTCAGGGAACAACTGGTGAGCCAAAATATAAGACAGCAATATGAACACACAGAAGGCAATTTTCTGCTGTGTATCAATACAGCTGCATACAGACATAAAAATGCTTTCTTATGTCTGTGGCTGCCGAACAGACTCACGTTAGACTAAGAAAGTCTTTCCATGTTGTGCGAGGAATATCCCAACATTGATTACAAGTGTGTTTTAATCACAACATTCTCCTTTTCTGTTATATGCCAATCGTCTACATTTATATGTTTACTTAGCAGAATCTCAAATAAAGTTATGGGAAAAAGAGGTGTACGCATATATGTTAATGAGTAAAGTAACCGAACTCAATTCGCCTATCATGAGTGGTCTTTGGACACTGGTTTCCAGTGTTATCCGAAAGCTAACAATACACCAGCATCCTCCAGTTCAACTTCATATAAAAACAGGGGCTACATAACACATTGAAAAGTAGATGAAGCAACATTAAAAGCTAACCCTTTCACTTCCACTTCTGTTGTGGAAGTAAGTGAAAGGGTTAAGAACATTCCTTTTTTTTTTTCAAATAGGACAAATTGTTAATACTGAATTACTTCAGATCTTAATTAACATGATTCTTCTCCTTCAGGGCAGTGGGACACATGACATATGGTTCAACCTACAGAGACCAGATTGTGGACAAACTAAGGAAGGCAGCAGAACACTGTGACTGTCTGCAGTGCTTTTTTATCATCCACTCTCTGGGCGGAGGTAAAGACTAGGGGAAGAAAGATGGAAATCACAGTTTCCACTCAAGCAAAGTTCACTTTTTGTTCGTGTTGGAGTTTTTTTGGGGGGAAATGTAGTCCCAAAGGGCACAGTCACACTAGCAAAGCATTGGGTGCCCATGCACAGCCAAGGACGGGGAGGGATGGGGGTGACATTCAGGCTTCGGCATGGCACAAAAGAAATGGCCCTAGTGTAAGTGCACCCTACAATGGGGGGGTTTCCATAGCAGTAATACAGGGGCCCCAATCCATCAGGGTCTTCTGTCCCAGCTAGGATCCCAGGTGAAGCAATTGTCCCCCTTGCAGGACAATAAACCCTGATGGATTGGGGCCCTCTTAGGACTGGTTGGCCCACCCCTGCTCTAAAACATCTTTGATACGGTTTAAACTGAGATATTGAAATCACATATAAATTTTTCTAATGTGCTGACCCTCGCAGAGCTGAAAGTAAATGTTGTGGTTGTGTCTTTGAGGTACGGGTTCTGGCCTTGGCACCAGAGTTTTGAGCCTTCTAGAGGAAGAGTTTCCAGAGGTGTGTCGAATTGTTACCGCTGTCTATCCATCTGCCGATGACGATGTCATCACCTCACCATATAACAGTGTCCTAGCTATGAGGGAGCTTACCGAGCATGCACACTGTGTCTTGCCTGTTGAAAATCAGGTTTGTGCAGCACTTCTGTCCCATCCATTGTTTTTTTGCACTGTTTGACAATTGCGTGTTTGGTGTTTTCTCTTGTAGTCTCTGGTTGACATTGTAAACAAAATTAAATGCATGGCTCATGGTGAAAAGCCAGGGTCAGTCATCAAGAAAGACAGCACCATAATCTCCAATCAGGGTGGGCTCAGTGGAGCTGAGAAGCCTTTTGATGCAATGAATAATATTGTAGCAAACCTACTGCTCAACATTACGAGGTATAATTACACTGTTTATGTTGGTTTCTTATACAGTGATGGAATATAACAAGTATTCTTGTGTGCAAGTATTCTTCCAGTGCACAATCTTTGCACTGGATGGCCACATGTTATACAACATAATCTTGTTTCACAAAGTTTTTCCTTCCAGATTTTTTGAACATATTTTAATTTTCATTTTCTAGTTGCCCCTTTTGCGGATTTAGAATTCTGGTAATCAAAAGTTTCATGAGTAACACTAAAATGTATAGATCTTAACTCTGCTCACATTCAGGCAAATACTGTAGACAGATAACAGCTTGGGACTTAAAACAACGGAAGTTTGTTCAGTTAAATAAATTCAATCAATCAAGTCAGTCACCTAATCTTAGCAGCAATTAAGTCATTTTTCAAGATGTTGCTTCCAGAGGAATTTTAAAGTTTATCAGATTAAATAACTATACGCAACTGAAACAAAAGGGATTTAACTGGAAAAATTTTAGAGAAACCACTCCTCCTTCCTTCGTGGTCTTAATATGTTTCCCAAGTAAAAGCATCAATTTCAGAGAGTTGTTTTGCGGCAGGGGGAATGTCTTAAAACCAGAGCTAATGTTATGCTTCCCTGAATCTCCTCACTTCCCAGAACCATGTGTGAGTTTGATTATTTTCTTGTAAATGGAACAATTTCTCTCAATGTGACTGACTTTAACTCCCCTTTGTTTTAGCTCGGCTCGTTTTGAAGGATCTCTTAACATGGACCTGAATGAAATTGCCATGAACCTGGTTCCTTTTCCTCGGTTGCACTACTTGGTGTCCAGTCTTACGCCTCTCTACATGCTGGCAGATGTCAGTGTCCCCACTAGAAGGTATTTATTAAAAAAAACAACTATGCCACAAACTTATTCTATGATGTTATATTCTGAAAGTGAGGTGCATATCCCTTAGAATGAATGATGAAGGAAGTGAGATAAATGATGTTTACACGATCAAAATCAAACCTAAATAAAAAATAGTCCACTTGTGGGTAATGTAGCATGACTTTGAAGTTTAGATTAATGCAAATATCATAGTGCACATCATTTAGGAATTACAAACGTTATACTACCTTTTTGATGGGAAAACCTCTTTTATTGGTTTTGATTTTACCACTGACAAGTATATTGGGTCTTTAACCAATAGATTAGTAGAATAATGAAAAATTATTGGAGCTGATTAAAAGTGCAGCCGTAGTTGTTGTTATTGGCTTTTGCTGGATACACACTTACATGTTCGATGACAAACATGGGCCAAACACTTATTCTCAGTAGCTGTAAATGTGGGGGCTTCATGGAATAGCTGGGCCACAAAGCAGCCTTTCATTTGCCGTCATTAGATGGAAGTAAGTACGGTAAAAGTTTTCAGCTCGTGACAGGAAGTGCCCCATTTGATCCACCTCTTTCCAAACAGCCGCCATGAAAGTGGCCTTTTGTGCAACTCCTCAGCTGACTGAGGTGAATTTGTTTGAGAGCATGAATGCAGAGCAGGGTGTTGCTTAAAAATATCCAGCTGCTTCAGCACTGAGCTTAGGTAAATAAATGCACGGACATTTTCACTTCTCGGACACTGGTGTTGAGTGTTGCTCAGCTCTGCAGGAAATCTCTTGAGGCCATTTCTCTACAGCCTGTAAAGATTTGTTGAGCTCTTCTGTGCCTTCTAGGCTGGATCAGATGTTCAGCGACGCGTTCAGTAAAGACCACCAATTGATCCGAGCAGACCCAAAGCGCAGCTTATACCTGGCCTGTGCGCTTATGATCCGGGGCGACGTGCAGGTGTCCGACCTCCGTAGGAACATCGAGAGGTCAGAACACCCATCATTGCTCCATCTGTACTCCGTGTCATCACAGCCGTGCCACCCCCACTCTTTGCAAAAATACTACTCTTAAGTTCTGTTGCTGAGAATCCATGACTGGTCTATTCAGCTCCTTCTCTGCCTTCGCCACAGACCTTGATTTCATGTCAGGCAAAACCGAAGCTGCTCTGAAAGCATGTACTTGTTTGGCCTCGGCGTCAAAGGAGGACAAGAAATACAGAAATACTGTGTGTAACAAACTCTCAGACTCACAGAACACCACCGAGTTTAACGTAGTTGAGACTTTATGGACTTTGAGTTCAGACTGACTGCATTTGCACATCGGCAATAATCAGAGCAAATATTCAGAAGCATGATGATAATTGCTATTTTATAAATATCAATAATGAACAAGATTAAGTAAATGGAGCATTTTAAAATGTAGCCCAAAATTCAACTTTTCTCTTTAATCAGTTTTAACTTGACGTTTACTGTCTAATTATAACAATAAACTGTCTAATGTGAGTACTAAATGTACTAAAACATTAAACTGTCTAATTACAACATTAAAGCTGGAGATACAGGTATATGCAAAGTGTGGAGACAACTGAGCCTGCAGTCTGTCTTTATTATTCCTGTAATTCTGATGGTTTAGCCTGTTGAACCGTCTGTGGTGACACATGTACTTGCTCTTTCTGCCATAATATTCCCCTGCTGTAGGCTGAGACCCTCGCTTCCCTTTGTCTCATGGAACCAGGAGGGCTGGAAGACCGGTCTTTGTTCCGTTCCTCCTGTGGGTCACTCGCACTCTCTTTTAGCCCTGGCCAATAACACATGCGTGAAGCCTGCATTCATCGAGTTGCGAGAGCGCTTCACCAAACTCTACAGGAAAAAGGTACTTTTGAAGCCGTTCTGGGTTTTAAAATATTGGCTGTAGACTATTTAGATGTAATCAGGGAGAACAGGATTACAGATGGATAAAAGTGGAAAAAAACAAGTAATGATCTTGAGCCTCTTTACAGGGTAAGATTTTTCTCAAACCAAAGATCCGTACCCTCCGCTGTTTTTCAGGTTTTAGATTTTAGATTTTTTTTGGCACATACGTTAAAAAAATTAAAAGCTTAAATAAAGTTCAGACAACTCGAGCTCCAAGTGCAGTCTGTTTTCCTCATTCATCCACCAAGTTGTGAGGTCAAAAGAAACAGCCTCCAGAGCTCAGAGAGAGGGTATGACGAAGGTACAGAACTGTAAGAAGAAAATCTGCACCGAAGGAATACAAGAACTCAGTAGCCATGACCAGGAACCTAACGGTCACCCTGGCTGAGGTGCAACACTCCATCAATCTGACCTTCATAGGTCCAGGCAGAAGCGTCACCTCAGTAAGAGAGTCATGAGAGCTTGTCTGGAGTGTAGAGAAGCATCCAAAGGACTGTGATAAACAAGATTCTATAGTCTGGTGAAACCAAGATTGAAAATTTTGGCCTGAATGCTAAGTGGGAGGAAACCAGGGCCTGCTCCTCACCTTCAGGTCCAAACGGTCACTGGCCAGGAGCAAACAGCCAGATCCCAGACCTGAACCTATTAAACATCTATTAAACTCTAATGTATCATTAATATCATCATTTTATATTACCATTATTTTTAAGTATTAACTGCAAACGTAGTCAAATGTAGGTACGTGTAGTCAGAATGTTATACTCAACAAAGCAATAAAAAATATAAATTAGTTGTATTTGTGCATCCCAAGTAAGCTGGTGGGTGTAACCACACTGTGGGGTGCCCCCTCCTGTTTTGAGTGGTATGATCATTTGTGATGGGAATGTATTTGTTGAAGCACAAAACTGAAAAAAGGGTAAGCAATAAATATTTATTTAATACCTATGCAAAGTGAGGAAACAATAAAATGTGCTTTCAATAGTTGAATTCTTACATTTCTGGGCATTGGAACTACTCCAATGTCTAATCCAGGAGGTACCAGTGTTAACAACTCCAATAAGCTCTGGGTAACCTCTTGTCCAATCACTTTCCCAAAAATCTTTGTCAAAAATAACATTGCATATATTTTTATTTTGAGTAAGTATCACATGGTTGGGTTTAGCTGCAGCAACAGTCACCTATAAATTCTTCATGAAGTGCTATGGGTACATCCCTAAGGGAAAGCTAAGCAGCAACTAGAAAGCTTTAGTGTTGATTACATGTTTTCACAGATATCAGATAAAACCTAAGCAAGATGTCTCCCATTGTTGAATTCTTTGAAGGCTCACCTACATCACTACCTGCACGTTGATGGGATGGAGCAGAGCTTCTTCTCAGATGCCGTCGGATCACTCAACGCTTTGATTGAAGAATATCAGCATCTGGACGCCACCAAGGGCAGACTCGTCCCTGATGCGCTCAGACTAAGCATTGCCAACTAAGGGGTACCAAGAAAAACAGACTTTACACAAGTAAATGTGTGGCTAAATGTTTTAAAGAGCACTATTTTCTAATTAATAGCTTATTTTTTGTCCTGTGATTGAGTCAGTTGGTGTCTCGGCTCCATACCCAAGAATCTTCTGAGGTTCTGTTATGAATGTGCTTTTGTATGTTCTTGTTGCACATACGTGGCCTGAGGATGGGTTTCATAACAGCTTTCCATAACTAACATAGTTGCTTTTACCATTTTAGCTATTTCTCACTTATTTCAGTTTTCAGGAATTCTTTCATGGATAGTCCTCGTGGCACACGAGAACACAATTTACCATCGTCCTTGGTCTCCTAAGGAAACCATTAGAGGAACCGCAAGTCAGAGAACATGTCACCTGGATCGTTACACTTCCTCAGGCAGACACAGGAGGTTATCCACTGCATCTTCCACTGAGTACTGGAGCTTCCCTTGCATTTGAAGTTGACCTTGATCATACGTGACTTGTTGGGGACACAGCAGCGCTTGTCTGTGCAGACGCCGCAGTAGGTTGGTTTAAATTTCCTGCTGCTAGTGCAGCCTGAGAGTTTCAGATTTTCTGCTTTCTTTGCTTGAAACTTAGGCCGGCAGGTCTTTCCCTTTGGTATCTGGAGGAGGAAACCATGTTATGACATATTTTTCTGTTGTAGTGTATTCTAAATATAGATATTTAATCTTGTGTTTTCTTTAGTCTCCTCAATACAGTATTGGAAAAATAAAGAACTCAATTCCTGAGAGAAAACAGCTTCGCTGGTTTGTTACCTTGACGCTCCTGATGATGTTCTCCTCACACGGCCGCAGCAGGCACAGGCGCCGCTCCTTCCTCATCTCACACTTGCTGTTGTCGTTGTTGACGCGTACAGAGAGGCCCAAGCCGCAGGTTTTGGAACACGGGCTCCAGGCGGTGGTCTGGACCAGGCAGTTCTTCTTCCAGGCTAAAGGAGGATCCCTGTAAGCTTTCAGTATTACAGTGTCAACAAACCCCCCCGCAGAATGAGGTGGGCTGGGTGCCGCTGCACAGCCAGCATATACCATGTTCAACTGGGATTTCTTTTGTAGTTTCATTGTTTTGAAAATTCTCATATTTTCTTCCTCAAGCTAATTAAGTGCAGCAGCCTCTAAGTTTTCATTACATACAGGTGGAAGCAGCTGACCTGTCAGATCAAAGACTCAGGTACGTTTACTAGTACCTGATGCTCATGTTTCTTACTGGATCATGATAATTTCCCCCCTTTTTGATGCATCTGCCTTGACATATTTGTAATTTGTCCATGATTTGTTTGATGAAGACACACCTGACATGTAGGTGGTGTCCTGCTGGTGCTTCTTTGAGGGCCGGCCACTGCGGAGGCCAGCCGGTGCACGGCTCATCAGCGGCGCGGGGCCCAAGAGTCCGGCAGGTTTCTGGATGAAAGCCGGTGAGCAGCCAATGGCTCCAGCGATGCACATGCATTTATAGAGCGGGCTGGGCTGGAAGGACTCGCCGTTCTCGTAGTGGATTCCGTTCAGGTCGCAGCCCACTGCCATCATGTCTGAAGGAGGGACAGTCATGTCATCAGTTTCCGTAAGTCATGATTACAATGGAATTTCCCATATCTATGATTTTATTGTGGCGTGAAAACAATTACTGGATAAAATTATATAATAGAAAACAAGAACGTTATCATTAGGGGAATAAAATGCGATTTTTAAAATAAGTGGTGGTTAGTATTTGGAAGAAATGAACTTGAGAGAAAAAAAGTTAAATTGAGACAAAAGGTTACATAGCAGCAACATATTTTCAGAAAAGCTTGTGGATGTGTGAAAACTGCGACTTTACACTTTCTGGATTAATAATTATTTATGAATTACCCGAAACAGAAAACATTTGCTGGAATTACATGTTATGTATCGACAAAGTCTAACTTGGAACAGTTTATTTTACTTTAAGCCGTTTGCCAAATATTCCCCCTTTAGCTCTAATTAAATGTGATCAAATATCAATCGACAAACACCCAACAGGGGGGATAGAAGCTCAATATGCGGGAAACTCCACCGCACGGGGGCATCATTGGGGATTATCGCCCAATGTCATCACTGATTTCCTGTCAGTTAAAATTAAAAAGTAATTTAATTTTTAGTATCATAGTTGTTATCAAAAAAAAGAAAGTAAAAATGCATTTTGACTCCACAAAAACTTCAAGAACAGTTGAAAGTCACTCACATGCACACTCTCCGATCTCATATCTGGGCTGGTCAGCTGAGAAGTCGCAGTACATGCCCTTGTGGGGGTCACAGATGTCCCTCTCATTGCACGACTCTCCGATCTGCCGGGCGCAACTCTTGCAGCAGCCACAGCCGTCCAGGACAGAGCTCACCCCTGGGGCGCAGTGGGGCCTTTTCTGACACTTACAGGGCCACTGGCAAAACTGTCGCCTCTCAGAAACAGCCTGCCCATCTCTGGAAGTCAGCTGAGCATTACTCTGAGCACTGCAGAGCCCCTAGGTGTGTGTAAGGAGGGGGAGGGGGAGGGG